>JBAMJV010003130.1:0-24352 GCA_037951105.1 Echinarachnius parma
GGGGGGGGGGGGGGGGGGGGGGTAGGGTCAGGAAAGCGTGCGGGGAGGTGACAAAGGACTGAAAGCAATTTTGATGTATTCTCGTGGTTAATTGTGGTTGGTGGTGTTGTGGTTATTTTTTCCTGTTTTTTTTTCTTCATTGTTTTTATTGGCGATATTGTTCAATAAAGGCAATATAATCTCATGAAGAAGGAGAGTGTGCGCTATAAATATTTTGTTGTTATTCTTGGTGAAAGATTTCCTAAATAATGAAATCAGTCGTTGTGAATGTTATTTGGAAGTGCATCGTTTCTTTTGTGTGTTTCCGGGGACACCCCATATAGACGGGAAGTTGTATTAATTTTGCAACCATTCGAGAGTGGATAATTAGTGTAACCATGGCAATCATCTACTCAAGATCCCCCCCCCCCCCCCCCCCCCCACCCTCTCTCTCTCTCTCTCCTATGTGATGGAGTCCGTCGATGAAATATGATAGAGTATTATCCTCTTCGTGTAAATCAACTATTCTTGTTCGGCGAAGCGAGTCGTAATGAAGGCGGTCGTTGCTAATGAATTAGGTGTGTGCCGTAGACATTGTCAAGGTTTTGATATTGTTCACACTATCATTTGATTTACCCCTTTTCTCGTAATGCGTTGTAATTCCCTTTTTTAAATTTATTAACACGTGGCTCCGCAGTTTCATATCAGCATTGGGTTAAAGTGGTTCATCAATATCATCATTATCTGTATTATAAGATTGTGTTGAAAATAAATACAAAAATGAATACAATTAAATCGAATCAAAATTCTCCTTATATTACCCATTTCATATTTACAAATGGCAACGCGGCATTGCTTTGATCAATATACAAAGGAAACTACAATTGTACTCCCGGTTCAGCTGAGCTAGCTATACATGGCTTGTCGGCTGTTCCAATTCCTACTCTATAGTTTGCTTTGATCTTGCAATTTACTGTAATTACTTGAAAGTTCAATGTGTTTGTATATATAGCTTCGAGGGAAGTTGACCATGGTCGGTCGACACAAGCCTTTGGATTTCGAATCAACAAAATGATAGAATAATACGAGACGCCGGATAGGTTAGGGAAATAAAGCAAACTAGTGTTGATTGAGAACATCTCGCTCGACTATGTAGGTTCATCTGTCACGGGTGAGATAAATCAGGTCAGCTAATACATTCTTATTCTTGATGATAACTATAATGAACACAATTATGTCAATTTGATAAATTCAGAAACGATCGAACGAGCTCTTACTAAATGACTGAATATAGAAGGAACAACACAGTCATATCCTAGCTATAGATTGATTACAGTTTATATATCCGTTGACCGTTAATAAAGGGAAAGTCTCGGGAAAGTTTGCTGTTTAAACAAAAATGTAGTCACCTGCCAACATTCTTCTTCTCACCCCTGATATCTTTCTTTTTCTTCTTCTTCTTCTTCTTCTTCTTCTTCTTCTTCTTCTTCTTCTTCTTCTTCTTCTTCTTCTTCTTCTTCTTCTTCTTCTTCTTCTTTCTTCTTCTTCTTCTTCTTCTTCTTCTTCTTCTTCTTCTTCTTCTTCTTCTTCTTCTTCTTCTTCTTCTTCTTCTTCTTCTTCTTCTTCTTCTTCTTCTTCTTCTTCTTTCTCCACCTCTTACTTTCCATTCACCCCCTTCCTCCTTCGTCCCCTCTCTCCTTCTCCACTTTCTCCTCCATCTCCTCCTTTCTTCTTATTCTTCTTCTTCTCTTAATTATTTGTTTTGTATTATGTACTATTATTTTGTGTAAACATTGACTTTGATTTATAATTTGTAAATAAAGTTATCCTTTGAAAACGTACTTTTTCTTTTTCTTCTTCTTCTTCCTTTTCTCCTTCTCCTCCTCCTCCTCCTCCTCCTCCTCCTCGTCTTCCTCCTCCTCCTCTTCTTTCTTCTTATTTCGTGCTGGTGCTTCCAACGCAGTTACCTTGCGTAGTGGCGTAGTGTCTTTGGGCACGCAAACTTATTGGGGGGGGGGGGGGGGGGGGGGGGGGGGGGGACACACCGGATGTATTTCTTTGTTCTTTTTCCCCACTGCTTGCGGCTAAGATATTTTACATACATTTGAATATTAAGATTTCAACATCATGTTCAAAGCAGTTTTTTGTAAGCGGTTTGCGTTCACATATCATATACGAGTATTGTTTCACACTGTCGGGGATGAACGATCACATTACTGTGAGGAATGTTGGACACAAAGGCGCATCAAAAGATGTTAACAACATTAAAGACCTGCATCAAGCTGTTGTTGGAGTGCGGTAACAAAGTCCTACCTTTGTTGCTAAAGAGCTGGACAGGCTCCCACCTGTTGGTTTTGATAACCTTGACGTTTCGTCACTGCTCGGGCGACTGCTGAAGCTCGAGTGTGAAATGGCTGACATGAAGCTGTCCATGCAGTCTCAGGCGAAGGCTGCTGAGAATCTGCAGAACACGGCAGTGACCATGGACACGCGAGTGTCAGTGTTAGAGGTACAGAAGGCTGAGCAGTCTGCCGGGTCGAATGACTTCCCAGACCTAGGAGCTACGGATGCTGCAGCTCCTGCTCAGACGGATCACCCAAGTGGTTCTGTTCAAGCCCCCTGGAGTGAGGTGGTGCGGCGTGGCGGCAAAAAGAAGACTCCTCCAGTAGGCGGTCATCCACCTACGCCGGCGCCTCCTGCTGCCAGCCCCAGGCAGCCTAAAAGAAAGCCCGGTATTGTGGGGACAGCGAGCACTGGTCGCATTCAAGCTATAAGGACGAAGCTTGTCAGCGTATTCGCCACGAGATTTGATCCCGAGCTGGATGCCGACACGCTTGGGGTTTACCTCAAGGAACAGATTAATGCAACTGTGACATGCCGCAAAATTGTATCAGAACGATCAAGATTTGCGTCATTCCATGTCACTGCAGAATGCAAGGATGTAGATGCCATGTACGACCCAGATGTCTGGCCTGAAGGGGTCTTTGTAAGGAGGTATTACGAGCCTCGCAAACAAAGGGCTTCCCTACCTGACGCAGAGTCTCTGCGAAAGGGGAATGAGCGTGCGCCCTTGGCCCCTACGCCTGCCAGTGCTGCTAATGCTGCTAATGGGGTTAACCAGCGTCAATCATAAATGTCGACAATTAATCATTTTTCATATTCAATTTAGTAACATATAATACCAGAGGCCTGCGTCTTGGGCATAGTGTTTCGGACAAAAGTAGGCGATTAGTTGTTGAACAACTTTTCCAGGAACAATTTGATTTGATATGCCTACAAGAAACTTGGCTGGCTAAACAGGACCTGAATGGTATTAATGTTTTACACCCTAATTATCATGGAATAGGGGAATCCACGACTGATCTCAGCGACAGACTGATCCAGGGCCGTATTTCAGGGGGCGTAGCTATCCTCTGGCATACTAGATATGAACACTTAATTCGTGAGATAAGACTTAATGTAGATTGGGCAGTTGGTATAGAAATTAAGTATGAGGATAAGAAGTTTGTTATTATTAATATTTACTCTCCTTATGAATGTCTTGAAAATGAAAGTGATTATCTTGAGAAAATAGCATTTAATGCTGCATTCGTCTCTGAGTTGGATACGACCAGTGTTTATTTGGTTGGTGATTGGAATGCAGACATTTCGGACAATAATTCCCTGTTTGCTAATCACTTGAGACATTTTTGTAGTGATAATAATTTTGTGTTGTCAAGTCTGCATTCCTTACCTGCAGATAGTTATACTTACGTTAGTGAGGCATGGCATACCACATCATGGTTAGACCATTGTATTTGTACAGCAGATGCAAATGCTTCTATAGAGAAGATGGAAATTATGTATAGATTTGCTACAACTGATCATATTCCTGTTAATTTGTCAATTGCTGTTGATGACTTGCCTGGGTTATGTGAATCAGGTGAGTCTAATGCCTTTATTAAAGGCAGACTAGATTGGGCTAAGATTGATAAGAATAGTAGAAATAATTATTGTCGTGATACTGACTTGTTGCTTAATGATATTAATGTTCATGCAGATGGCGCATTTTTATGTAGAGGTTCCAAATGTATTAATAATGATCATGCTAATGATTTATGTAGTACATATGATAAAATTGTGAAATGCTTAAGTGATGCAAGCAACTCTCTTTATCAATGCAAGAACAGAGTGCATAATACTAGACCTGGTTGGAATGAGCATGTTGCAGAGCTCCACTCTGCAGCTCGTGAGGCTCACCTACTATGGGTGGAAGCTGGTAAAAATAAACAGGGCCCTTTGTTTGAGTTAAAGAAGAGGGCCAATACGCGGTTTAAATATGCTCTACGTTTTATAAAGAATAATGAGAATGCTATGCGGGCAGACTCTGTTGCTCGTAAATTGCAGGGTAACAGTTATTTTGATTTTTGGAAGGAAGTTAAATGTGTTAATAGTAGTAAAACACCTCTTCCGACAAATGTTGAAGGTGTCTCAGGTGATGTAAATATTAGTGAACTGTGGCGTAGTCACTATAAAGATTTGTTCAATTGTGTGCATGGAACAGTGCAAGATGTTACTGATGTTGATTTTGATGTAAATATGATTGTCTCCCCAGAGGAGGTTCAAGAAGCTATTAGGCAATTGGATGACAATAAGTCTTGTGGTCTTGATACTATTACAGCTGAACATTTAAAGTTTGCAAGTTTGAAGCTTATGCAATTGCTTTCAATGTGCATTACTGGATATTTGGTTCATGGTATTTTACCCGATAGTATGATATCTGTTGTTTTGGTGCCAGTCATTAAAGATAAAGCAGGTCGAATTGCTAGTAAAGACAATTATAGACCCATAGCATTGGCAAGTGTCCTGTCCAAGGTGCTCGAAAAGATTTTGCTTAGTAGATTGGAGTTGTATATTCTTACTAAAGATAACCAGTTTGGTTTTAAAGCTAAACATGGTACTGACATGTGTATATTTGCCCTGAAGGAAATTATTGCAAGTTATCACAGCAGGAACTCTTCCTTGTTTTTGTGTTTTCTTGATGCTTCCAAAGCATTTGATCGAATCAACCATGAAAAGTTGTTTAAGAAAATGGCTGATAGAGGTATTCCTAAGTACTTGATTAGGATACTTGTATTTTGGTATGCCCATCAATCTATGATGGTTAGATGGGGAAGTAGTGTCTCTGAACCATTCCATGTTAGTAATGGAGTTAGACAAGGTGGTATTCTTTCACCCTTTCTATTTAATTTGTACATGGATGGTCTATCCGACAATCTGAATGCTTGTAAAAACGGGTTGTGTAGTTGGCAGTACAGTAGTTAATCATTTAATGTATGCCGATGATCTTGTTGTTATCAGCCCTTCAACTGCTGGGTTGCAGAGTCTGCTCAAGATTTGTTCTGATTATGGAGATGATAATGATGTTAAATATAATGCAAAAAAGAGTCATGTTATGATTATTAGATGTATAATGTAAGGATCACCGTAGATTGGTATTCCCTGATTTTTATTTATGCGGAGCTAAACTCAATGTTTGTACAGAGGTCAGATATCTTGGTCATTTCTTCACTGATGATTTCAGTGATGATAAAGATATTAGTCGACAGTGTCGTAAATTATATGCTCAAGGGAATATGCTAGTTAGGAAATTTCATATGTGTTCCCCGGATGTGAAGGTGGCATTATTTAGGGCTTACTGTACACCTTTGTACACTGCACATCTGTGGTGTAATTTTAAGAAGAGCAGTTTGCACAGGCTTCCTGTAGCCTATAATGATGCCATGAGAGTGCTTCTGAGGGTACCAAGATACTTTAGTGCTAGCCAAATGTTTGCCGAAATAAATGTCCCTGCCTGTCAGGCTGTATTAAGGAATCTCATGTTTAAATTCATGCATAGAGTGGATGTTTCTGAGAATGGTATAATAAATGTTTTAGTGAATCCCTCATATAGTTGCCTTAGGTACACATCAGGCCTTTGGAAATTTTGGCTTATTAGCCTGCTGGCTCATGGAGATTGATAACTTTGTGCATGTCCCATGGACTTTTGTGCAGTATAGTTTATTCTTGTTGCTTGTTATTATAGTACATGTTAGTACATTGCCTTGATGAGCCGGGATAGTCATATCATATAGTGGTATGCACTTTATAGTTTTAAGTACTTTAACCTTATACATGCATGTGGTTAAAGGTACACAGTAGATTGTAATAAGTATGTTTTTCATACAGTTATAAGTTAGAATATTGTGTTTGTTAGAGTTTAGATTGTAGTTTATATGCATAGTCTAGTTCGGTTTATTTTGTTTAATATATTTTTTATAAAATATGTCTTTATTATACTCATGTCTGTATACTTATATATATCCATGTCATGTAACTCGTTTGTTCTATGGACCTCTGCCATGTGCAGTTGTGTCTGAAATAAAGTTTTGAATTGAATTGAATTGAAAGCGTCAAAGTTACAGATTTTGTTCGAGAGGTTTCCCAAACTTTGTTGAGCTTCAACTTTATTATGCGGGGTCTACGACTGAGAAGAAGCACAGTTTCTAAAGCATATTCATGAAACATTGCGGATTTGCGGTTGCAAGACGCAAGAATGTTATAAATGAAAATAATTCCCACTACATATCCTTGCATAAGTTGCATGTATTTTATATTCATGAAATAATGCGGTTGCCAATACTTGCCATAAGAATGGTCGTTGTGTATTGAATTCTATATTAAGTCTGCTACTTTTACCAACTTAGAAAATAAAAACGAAGACGGTGGTTTCGAAAGTTGAAAACGATATCAAATTTATTTGCCTATAATTTTTTCGAAATTTTTCACTTTTCAAGTGTGCTGTGATAATCTAATTTTCACTGAAAGTATCTCGTTTGTGAATAAACCTATGGTTTAAAGGGGTAGTACAGTTTTGGTAAGGCTGAACTTTAGTAACCAAAACCTGCACAGTAACATTACAAACTAATATTTATAACCCCACCATGCTCGAAAGGTATACAAAAATACAAACGACTAAGTAAAAAGCCTGTTATCATTCAAAAAGCGCCATTAAAACACAAAAGGGCGCTCTCTAATAAGGCATTGGTTTCAACCATATTTCATACAAAATTATGCATGTGATGTTTTGTTGAAATAATGATTAAATAGAGAGATCATCAACAACTATTTAAAAACCGCTTTTGAAAATTTTTGAAAAAGTGTAAGCATTTTTTCATTTTTTTCTCAAAAAATCCTCGTATTTATTTGGGGCCCAAATAAATACGATCGGATATATTTATTGATATTTCAGCCATTTATGAACCGATTTTGACCAAATAAAGTTTATTCTGCCATTAAAATTGCATGTCTTTCAAATCCGACACTCAGTTTTTCATTACCTCACGAAAAAATTGTGTTGTGCAGCGCCCTCTCTACCAAAACTGAACTACCCCTTTAACCTAGTCATGTTAGATGTATCTTTGTATATAAGCTATTCAATTACGATTTTACATACATCCAGTTGGTGAAGTTATAGAAAGTGAACAGAGATAAATTATCAAAATGATGCATATATACAAAGCTAATTGCTTTGAGGCTCATTATTTTCTTCGTCTTCTGAATATATAATTGAGTCATGGATCAGTAACACCCTCTCTTAAAGTGGCGCGGACAAGGCAAATAGAGGACGCTAGTCATATTACGCGCGCGCTACGCACGAGACGCGCCGTCTGTACAAACTAATGGTATCCCCTTTTAGCAGCACGTTCGTTCTAGCCTAGTTGACTGTCATGGCGCGGCCCAATGCGGGCGGCTGAGTAATTTTTTCCCCGGCCCTCTATATCTTGTCCGCGCAACTTTAAAGTTGTAAGCAATCACCACCCAGCTGTTGCTGCACAAGGCTGACCGACTCACTTTAATTGTGCTAAAACAAACTAAAAATTGATATGAGAAAATACGAGGTACGAATACGAAGTGTATGCAAAATAATAGACGTAGAGCGCATCCTTGAGATTGATACTGATATCGACACAAAGATGTTGCTTTAATTTTTCTCGACAAATTCTAATTTAAAAATTGATATTCTGGAGTTGTAGATTCTACAATTAATGCCAAAAAGACACGCAACCTTTAAACAAAAACCTTTACGAGTGCTACTGATGAGATAGGTTATCATAGAGACAATTTTACAAGACGAAACTTTATCCGAAACGCCGCGGCGTTTCCCGGCTTATGAACGTCCTTGAGGGTGCATGGTCTTCAAGAGCTATATATAGGTGCATACAACCTTTCTCCTTGAATGCCCCGTGGTCGTCTCGAGAAACCACTAAAAATATGACGGAAAACCTTCAAATACTCTACAAAAAAAGTACAAAATACTATCATATCAGATTACCACCGCTTTGAATTGGTAAAAGTTGTAAACGTTGGGCTCTTTTCTTTGCAAAACTGGAGAAAAAAACGTTATTTCCATAAACATGATTAGAGGTACATAGCAGTATTGGGAAACGCCACACACGCACAAAAATAAATTATTACATAATCATGATAATTATGAAATAAAAGCAAATTAAAGCTACATAGCAGTATTGGGAAACGCCACACACGCACAAAAATAAATTATTACATAATCATGATAATTATGAAATAAAAGCAAATTAAAGCTACATAGCAGTATTGGGAAACGCCACACACGCACAAAAATAAATTATTACATAATCATGATAATTATGAAATAAAAAGAAAATTAAAGCTACATAGCAGTATTGGGAAACGCCACACACGCACAAAAATAAATTATTACATAATCATGATAATTATGAAATAAAAGCAAATTTCCTTCGCCTTTTTGGGGTGCACGGGGGAGGGGGGGGGGGGGGTTCTCCTTTCTCTATTATACCCACTTTACAGTAGCATGCTCCATCACTTTCCCTCGCTCTCTTCCCTTGTCTACCCGCATTGCACTGTGTTCACATCTACCCTGGATAACCGGGAACCGAAACCACCATAAAAGCGTAAAGCTGAACGCACACAGAGCCGACTCGACCAGATCCGCCTGGTTTTCAGTCGGATTGGATCAATGTGCGCTGACCCCCCCGCCCCTACCCCTTCTACTGGCCCGACCCGATCCTATTGCCGATTGCTATTTCAGTCGGATCGGGACGGATCGAATCGAGTCAGCTCTGATTTTCAGTCGGATCGACTCAGTATATGCCTTGCCCCATGACTCCGGTTTTGCCAATCGGGAGCCAGTCGGAGGTCATTCGAGGCCGATTCAACGTGTTGAAAACCATTTGGATCGGATCGAGCCGGCTCGAGCCATGCTCCTCATGGCACTCGATAACTTCCGGAATATAGTTACCCCATATCTGTCGGGTACCTAGTGCAATATGCATCAACTCTACGGATTTTGTTTTTTTTTTGTTATTTTTATTTTTTTATACTAGACGATACAGTATTACATATTCGAATTCCTTGCAAAAATGCAAAGTTATTGTCATGTTATTGCGATATTGTATTGTAATAACATCGTGTGTTCACACTGTAACACACTGTTTTTTCCCCGCCATATAGGGGTGTCATTGCTACATCCGTTATGTGCGGGATATTCCTAATCTCAATGCTATTGGAATAACTGATACTTTAAAAAACAAACATAAACTTATTAGCATTGCTTCAAGAAATTAGTGACATGATCCTTTTAAATAAAACAATAATTGAAAAGGATCGAATTTCCCCGACATACGGAAGGTGACTGTTTGGAAAAGAACTGTGTTATTAAAGCTGCAAACATTACAGCCACCATAACCGGTTTCTTTTTCTTGTTTTCTCTCTCTGGAATAACGGGTACTTTAAATAAACAAACATACATTTATAAGCGTTGCTTCAAGGAATTAGTGACATGATCCTTTTAAAATAAAAACAATAATACAATTGAAAAGGATCGAATTTCCCCGACAGACGGAAGGTGACTGTTCGGAAAAGAACTGTGCTATTAAAGCTGCAAACATTACAGCCATAACCGTTTTCCTTTTCTTGTTTTCTCTCTCTTTTATAATAGAATACAAATTAATGTAGCCCACAAGAGTTACAATGGGGCCCGAGAATGCCGAACAGATGGTTCACTTCAACTCGAGGACAAGAACAAAAATACAAAATACAAAAAAGAAGGGGCTGAACAAGACTCCCACAAGACTAGTTTGGAATGGATGGAAACTGTCTTGCAATTATAAACTAGTAATGCAGATATTCCAAGCAATTAAGTCAGGAAAGTCCGCACAGCTGAGATGTTCAAATTATAATTACTATTTTTGCCAAATGTATACTGTAAGTGGTACATTTATAATGAAATGGCATGAATACTTTTACTTTTGAACTATAAAGCAAGAAAAACAGTTTATTTTCGATCAATTCCACCTGTTCCACCAAATCTTCTTCAATCTCTATCAATTATTTACGCTCATTTGCTCGCGTCATCCACAATTTTCTGCGATTAGACTCGCGTAATTACCGTCCTCCCAGTGATTATACCCACGTAATTACCGTCTATAAAGATTCGATATATAACTATTTATCTATGATTTATCTAAGAGATATCACATTGCTTTACCACTCGCAAATAAGAAGACCGATCAAACTGCAGCGTGTCTCAAAAAATTGTACAATCGAAAATATTGTTTAAATGTAATGAGATAAATTTGAAAATGACAGTACAACAAAATTTAAAAATTACAATTAGAATGTACAACCATCCTCTTTTGATATGACACCAAATAACCTAAACTACGCACGAAAAGCAGTATCATTATTTAATCTAATAATTTTCTTATGATGCTGTAGTATCATGTAGAAATGTAGAAATTGTGAAAAGCAATCGAGCATTAAATATTGCAGGGTTTCGTATTGAGTTCAAATTCAGTTAATTTAACACTCATCGCGGAATATATTCATCAAATGAGAATTTAGGCACTATATCCACTTCACTAACTTTGGAAGGAGACTATCAGACATAGTACACCTGCATAATGCCACGAAGGCCTTTGGGGAAGTGGGGAAAATTGTAATGTTCCATTTTAGGAGGGGGTGGTTTGGATAATGTGGCTATAGCAGGCCAAGTAGCTTACTGTTGGAATAAATATCATTAACTAATTATTGTTCAATGAAAGATGATTTATTTTCTATTGGGAAATAATCATGTATAATAATATCTTCGATATACGCAACAGCGCAAAGGTCATGTAGAAGATCGTCTAGCATGCGGATGCTATATACTGCGGGTCGCCATTTTGAACTAGGCTAGTTTGTGCGCATTGCGTAACACTGACCCAGTGTGTATTTACGCACCGTGCGCATGGCGTTCGCAAGATGGAACCGCGCATCCGATTTACGAAGCCAAACTACCTTTAACACTGAGCATTCATAAGGATTGTGTGAGATGACAAGCAGAAAGGAGACTGAGGCACGTGACTTGCCTAGAAGAATAACCACCGATATGCATGCCTATAGAAGTTACTGACCGACAAATCTGTTTAGCATTGCATAATCACATTTCGAATGTAATTGAAATTGTAAATTCCCAGCGTTCATTTTACTCGTTGCACAGAATTACACGAGGGAAAATCATACATGCTTTCACTTGCGCAACCATGGAATTCTGCTCTAGGAGGGCTCCAATAATGAAAATAAAATAATCACAAGTTATTACTACCGGCTAACAAGCCCTAAGCAAGTTTTTTTAAAAAGAAGAAAAGGCAAATGCTCGTTTTTTATAATATGTGCACTTTATTTTCCCTCATGACTTGGTCACACTGCAACTGCTTTGGCCTGTGATGGGCTGTGGTGATGGGAAGGCGGATAGTGTCAACAATAAAAGTAAATTCCACTTCAACAAGAAGAATGAAAATATGAAAATCCATGTACAAACTCAGTGGAAAGGCGATAGATGATGATGATTAAATTGTATGGTAATACAAAATGAACTAGGGCTAATGTATTGTTAAAATGTTATTCCGTAACACATTTTAAAAATGTGCTGAGATAATCCGCTCGTTGAAGATGCATGTTGTTGATAAATGTTAATCGCCGTCTAGACCCAGTGTGACCAAACCCTTATGTCATTTTATGATTTGAGAAGACGGTAAAGTGCAGTTTTTTTATACTAAATCGTTTTCTTTGTTTGTTTGTTTTGGGGGGGGGGGGGGGGGAGGGGGTCCAACCCACCCACTTCCAAATCTTATTTGGATGTTTGGAATTTTTAAAACTTTGCAAGGCCCCTAAGTCTCTTTTCGCTCATGGGAAATTATGATATCAAACGTAACTTCGGACATTCCGAGGGAATGATATATTGGAGGAGAATCGCCGTGAAAGTGATACATTAACAAGCTTCAAGAAGCCTCTCCAAGCAATTAATGTATATATATTGATCATCCTCGATTATTTTATTTTGTCTTAATTTTTTTCTGAAATTATCAGAACAGAAACGTAAACCGGTTTAGACATACGCATGCATTAGATAATGACTAATGCCGTAAGGGAATCCTGACAATACTAACAATTGAAGTTTGCTTTTCCAATAAAACAGATGATAAAAGAAACATTCAAACTGTCCTGTATATACAAGCCCCTTGATATTACAGAATGTCGTCATTTGTTCATTTTCCCGCAAGATTATTTTGTGATTATTTTGTGGCCCCTAGATCATCCCTCCCCACGTAGCTACATCCCTACCTCGATGCCCTATATACTTATTTGTTATTTTGTCTGCTCTTATCTTTACCTCTTTCCTCCAAAAAGGTTCATCATATACTTTGTAGACTGTGCTAACAAATCAATGTTCCATGCATTATTCATTTAACTCTTTGAATGTCACGGTCGAATCTGGTCACAACACTTGTATAATCACATGTATATTGCTATTAGCCTAGTCCCACTAAATCGTATCCCCTTCCGTTTCCCATCCGACCAAAATGTGGCGAAACGGTAAGTATATAGCAAAATCTGAAGTTCTATCCGTTTCCCATCCGACCAAAAAGTACCCCCAGCATCCGCCTAGTTCCCTTCCGTGCGCTTCGTCCAGTCGTTAAGTTGCGACTTATTCCACGTAAGTCCGTTCCGATGTCTGCATGCTCGTTTCACGCGAAACGGAGCCGAAACTATAGGATCCTATACCACTAGTCCATTCCGAACTTGGTCTGCATCATTTCGTTTCCTGCCAGTATTCTGCTCGCACCTTCCGGATGTCAAACGTATAGGAAACGGAATGAGATACGCTATAGTGGGACTACCCCATTATTATGCGTTCATACTTGATCGCAATAGATAAGTGTGGAATGAATTGTAAAAAACACTCACACCTCTCAAGGTGAACATCAATTCTGTTCGTATCATAATTGTAGATGAATGTGTAAATAGAACTTGTCATGTAAACTTGACTAAAGAAGTGGGTCTATAATGGATTTGCCAATATAAAGTGGCACCCAGAGTGGTACTTTAAAACTGTCAGAGACTTTTACGGTACATGCCCTTTAACATTGTATTTATGTGCTCATTGTAGGGAAATTGGAGCGAGAATTTTTAGTTTGTATCACTCTAAAAACACCCGGGTCAGAATTGACCCGGAAAAGAGTCCGTTGGGGCCACACTCCGTTCAGGGTCAAAAAATGGCTCGGAATAGGGTCACGAAGACCCGGAATGGGGTCACATCTGACCCCATTCCGAGTCAATTTGTTCACTCTTTGGAAATGTTATCCTGTCATTGCAACCACCCACCACCTGTTTAGCCACGAGAGACTCCCCTTTACCACCACACACAGAACAACATAAAATATGCTTATTTGTATCCTTGTATCACTACCTTTATTTGATATTAAATAGCTGTCCATCATCTTACAAAAGGGTTTGTGTAATTCTTAAACAATGTAATTAATCACCCGAAATTACGGACTTTAACAAGTCATTGCCTTAAAGGGATAGTTGAGTTTTGGTTGAGAGGGCGCTAGACTACTTTTTTTTTGTGAGGTAATGAAAAACTGAGTGTAAAATTTGAAAGAGCATAATATTTAAATAATAAAATCATCTTTGTTTGATCAAAATCGGTTCAGAGACGGCTGAAATATCCATAAATATAACAATTTGTAATAAAGCTGGGGCCCCAGGTTTATTAGAGAATTTTGAACCAGCCGTTAAAAATTCAAAAAAATGCTTCCTCTTTTCAAAAAGTTACAAAATAGGTATTTAAATAGTTGTTGGTTATTTCTCTATTTAATCACTATTTCATCACATGCATAATATTTTATTCAAAATGGTTGAAACCGATGAGTGTTTAGAGAGCGCCCTCTTACGTTTTAACGGCTCTTTTTGAATGATAACATGATCTTTACTACGTCATTTGTAATTTTGTGTTCCTTTCTAGTTATAACTATTAGTTTGTAGTGTAATGATGCAGGTTTTGGTTACTAAAATTCAGTTTCACCAAAACTGTACTCTCCTTACCAGAACTCACTATCCCTTTAAGTTCCGTAAGCGCCAAACGTTTTGCGAGTGCGTCAATTCTATACACGCGTACGTCCTAGACAATGATTATAATTTATATAGTCTTCTGCAGACCCATGAACACATCATTTTAGTATGATGAAAACATTTTCAAATTATAAACTTTTTCTTTTATATTATATATACTAGCAAATTACCCGTCACCAGATCTTTGAGTGAGATATTTTGAATGTTGTATTTTTGTAACTCTTTATTTGTTGTATATGTCCAAGTGTAAAAAAACCCATTTGGTTAAGTAATGGATTCTCTGTTTCTATGGTTATAATAACTTATATGGAAACAATTATTGTTAAGGTAAAACATTGTTAGTTAAATAAGTTATAGGAGTTTATCAGTGTACTATTAACAGTTTAGTCAGCATTTCGTCAAGTTCAGCACCAGTATATATTTTTGTAGAATGGACGACTAAAAGTAATATGTTCTTTTATTAGAAAATATATATTGGGGTCTTGTTCCCTCATAATCTTAGATATGCTACAATTAAATGATATACCAGGGAAACCGTACAAGAGAGATCTACCAAAGTGATGTTTTTTGGGTGTTATACATTTTGTATTGCTTAGACAGCGTTGATGAGGTATGACAATTGTGAATTGTGAATTAAGGATGTTTCCCCGGTGTTGACGAATGTTAATCATTTAGCCCCCTCCCCCTTCTGGCTTCAACCCCACCCACTTCTGGCCTCAACCCCACCCCATCCTCCACCAGCGTTAAATGGCGCGTGTTTCAAAACTCTGAAACATAGTTTAAAGGGGTCTAGTATAACATTGTCAAAATCGAAAAATTTTACTCATAGAACTCAAGCACTTCGCACATGAACAGATGTCGGTTTTCAGAATGTCTCTTTCGTTATAAAGATATTTATGATTGAAATGTTTAAATTTTGAAAGAATTTGAAAGCAAATATCACTTTGTATAGTGTCGCTCATTACTTGGCCATACACAAAATAAATGCATTTGTACACATCACTAAAGTGGACATAGTTACGTATACGGAGCACAGAAATGCAATTTTGTTCAACCCTTTGTTAGTTTTTGTCATATGTTTAACAAAGTTACTACGACCCTTTAATGTGCTAACAAAGCTTATTTACCAATAAAAACATGTTCCTGTATCGAGGCTATTTTTCACATGTCGGAATTCGTATATGGGGGGTGAAGCCAATAAGCCAATCATGTTATACATGTATGCTCGCACGTAGATACGGGAATTAGAAAGTAGCTCTTTGTATGAAAGTATACTTTCTTCCCGTATTGTCCATTTGACTGAATAAAATTAATCGAATTCTCAGACTTAATGACCTAAACGTGCCCTGATATATCCCCGGCTAATTTTCTCCCGTTTTCCCCTCAATTCGACCCACTAATTTGCGGGTTTCTAAATAAAAATGCGTTTTATTTTACATGACTGTGTACAGTATAAGAAAGAAAAAAATGAATTAACATTTGCAGAGTATTGAATAAGCAAGCCATTAACATCGTACGTCATTATTTTTGTTAGAATAAAAAACCTGTCAGAACAACATATTTTGTTCTGTCGCATATATAAGCTATTTTTTGTTTGTATTATTATGAATATACGAAACATTCGGCGCCGTGTAGCATGTTCTATTCTGACTAGAATACTAAACAAAAATAATCAAAATGAGAGACAAAACAGTACCAAAAAAAAGCAAATCAAAACGAAACAATACAAAACAAAAACAACACGGCAGCGAGTTTATGATGAAAGTACAAGGTAAATTACCTTTTAAAAATGTAACTTTCTGAGCTACCTGAATTACTGTATCATGTTGCCAAATGCCAACCATATACTTTCGCATGAAAACAAATCTCACAATCATTGAGAGAAGACAAAAAAATACAACGTTGTCTTGGCGACGAGAATTGCATATTATATTATCAACAAATGTAATTTTGCGAAGTGTTCGTTAAAATTGTATATTATTGAAGATATTTGTTTCGGATCTATCCAGGCGTGTATACAAGAAAAACAAAGGTGTACTGCAGGGGTGGTTAAACTTGACGTATTCCAAGGCTGCAATGTTTTTACTCACGTATATTGCTATTACGTGCGTAGCCTTTGGTGGCGGAGATACATGTTCCTTTATATTGATTGGATTTGTCCGTAAACGTGTTCCGTGTCCTCAAGGTGGTATCTCACCGAGCTGGAGACTAGTTGGCGACCTGTTGGCGACTCGAGTCTCCGCTGGTTGCAGAGACGTCTCCGCTGGTTGCGGAGACGTCTCCGCGACGTCGCCGCGACGTCTCCTGGAGACTAGCCGGGTCTCCGGGGAGTCGCGGGGAAATCAAACATGTTCGATTTTTTGGAGACTTTTTCCAGTCTCCAGCAGGCCTCGGAGACGTCTTCACGACGTCTCCGCGTCGTCTCCATCAGTTGCGGCGACGTCTATAAAATGTTGCGGCGACGTCGCGGAGGCGTCTCCGCGACGTCTCCTGGAGACTAGCCGAGTCTCCGGTGAGTCGCGGGAAAATCAAACATGTTTGATTTTTTAAAAGACTTTTTCCAGTCTCCAGCAGGTCTCCGCGACGTCTCCGCGACGTCACGGAGACCTACTGGAGACCAAGGCGACAAAGAGGAAATGTTGCGGCGACGTCTCCGCGACACTGCTTGACGTTGCTTGACCCGCTTTAGAGACCACGTGACTGAGGTGTTTATCATCTTCTTGTAGATCTAGGTATATATAGACAGGCAGAAGTCGCGGCGACGTCTCCGCAACCTTGTGGAGACCCATGGCGACCTATCGGAGACGTCGCGGAGACGTCGCGGAGACGTCGCCTTGGTGAGATTACAAGCCATTTTTCCGGTCTCACTGGCGGAGACGTCGCCGCGACTACCGCCGGTGAGATACGCACTTAACGGAGGCACCTGGATAACCCGTTTACTCCTAATTACTGTCTTGTTATACTGATTTATACAATAATTCCGCAGGCAATGTGTTTATGTTTATATTTATGACATAAAACGTATATTGCTAACCTGGCTGGTGCTTTTATTCTACCGTTTCCCATTTTCTCGTCTTGTATTGAAACTTTTTGATAGAAAGAATGGACGATTGATGAAACATCGGCTCTCTAATGTATTTTTGGGGGCAATTATTTCTCGCATGGTGAATTAGCAACACGCACGCCTGATGTGGATGCATGCTAAATGGGTGCTATTGTCAAAATAAATGGATTCCGTGTATTAGGTGCATCGCGTAAAAAAACACTTATATTTAGTGAATTGGGTTGTATAATGGAGATGATTTGGTTTTTGTCATAACTGAATATCCGAATTGAATGGCATCTATGATAGGGATACAAAATAGACCTCCTCGTCTCTCTCTCTTTTTTTTTTTTTTTTTTTTTTTTTTTTACAAATTACATGTTACATTTTGGGGACCTGTTTAATGGTAATAGACACCGATGAAAATAAATAATAACATAATGATCGCATAGGCCAGTTTGATTTATAAAAAAAAACACACACACACGTTACTTTGTATGTTTTGTTTTATTTATTTATTTTTTTCTTTGTTGTTTTTGTTGGGTTTTGTTTTCCCCTCCTTTTTTTTTTTGGGGGGGGGGGGGGGTTACTTATCTCGAATCGAGACATCGCTGATTGTTCACACCGTGTCCGAGTCATCGTGACACAGATAAATTACAAATATACTTGATATCAAGAAATCGAATTCTTGATATCAAGAAATGCATTCTTGATATCAAGAAATGCATTCTTGATATCAAGAAATATACTTTTCTGTATTGGTAATACTTGATATCAAGAAATAAACTGATATCAATAATTCAATTATTGATATTAAGAAATAGGAATAAATGTTAAAACGGCTTGCCAAAGATTTGTACCAATGCGTACTGCATTCGTGGGTCTAGTCGTGGGGAGTCGTGTCCAATGTGACCACTCCTTTACATCAAGATGATATTTTGCGACCCCTTTATACCTTTTTGCTTTCACCCATCTTCACCCATCAAAATGCAAGATGGCGATGCTCCATCTCTTTAGGTAACCTTTTACACGCTTACACCAAACCGTCCATCATAGCAAATTATAATTATATAGACCTACCTGTGTGTGTGTGTGTGTGTGTGTGTGTGTGTGTGTGTGTGTGTGTGTGCAATACAACTAATCTAGATCACGTTTCCACAGGCAAAGAACTACAGAAAAGTTATGTACTAATTCAGTAAACTAAGTGGGATATAGACTGTGCATTTTAGCGGTCTCGACTATCATTACCAATGGTCTCTGCCTCGAAAGTTTGGAAGGATCCTGGTCTTGGCCTCAAAAATTGTGAAGAATCATGGTCACGGCCTCGAAAATTTTGAAAAATCCTGGTCTCGGCCTCACCCCCCCCCCCCCCCCCCCCCCCCGCTTACACGATGCTCAAACAATGGTCTTGGTCTCGGCCTCGACATTTTGTGATTGGTCCTGGTCCTGGTCCTGCTGCTGCTGCTGGTCTCGAAAATGTTGAAGGTACTCGGTCTCGGCTTCGAAAATTGTCTACGGACAACCCCCCCCCCCCCCTTGAAAAAATCCTGGGTACGCCACTGGGCACCTAAATGCATGGCGCTCTATACATGATCTATATTAGTCGTCTACGGGCTAACATCAGCAACACCAGACAGGCTTCTCTTCGTTAAAAAAAAGATGTTCATCTTAAATGTGCATCATATAGGGACATTGTCTTACTTAGTTGAGGGGATTTCTTTCGATTCCTTATTCTAGCTTTTCTTTATGTATAATCTGCCGCCAACACATTATTAAAACATTTGTTTGAATTCTTGTTTTCCTCAGCAGAATTTTCTCTGAAAAAGATTTTATCTAAAAATAATAGCATCATAGGAGCATTGTGTCACTAAGCTCGGAAAAAGTTTTTTGTTCGATTTCTTAGTTTATAGCTTTTCCCCATGTAAGCTGCCGACAATCATTTTTGAAATTATATTTATTTCTATAGTAAACTAGGTACTAGTATATCATCGTTGTCACGTGCAAAATTCGCATAGCTGGATGGGCGAATTGTATAATGTATAGGATTTTTCGATAATTTCGTAAATAATATTGTCCAGACAAATTAATTTTGCTTGCATTCAATATCTCCGATAATTTTTTCACCACAGCTATAATTATTTTGTTGTTCAAATATTTTTTTTAGCATTGAATTCACATACAGTTCTTGCGAAACTATGCTCGTATTTTATTTAAAACGCGTTTACGTGATAATTATGTATACGAATTTGAATGCGAATAGCGTACATACTGATGGCGTGTTAAATTGAATGCTACTATCGTACGTGCTGATGGTGTGTTAAATTGAATGCAAGAAGTACCAAATCACTTGACCAACGAGCTAAATCGAATGCGCAAAATCCAACTTTGAAAATGAACAACGGACGCCTTCAGCTCAATTTCGCGTATTTGAATCAATCGATTACCAATAGGAATGAAAAGTGTACAAAAGGAAATTGGCCGAGACATTTTGTTCATTGTCTGTGCATGCAAAATAGTCTGTGAAAAGTTTACGGAAAATTGATTAGTTTTGCTATAGAATTGTGTTACATACGATCCATCATACTGTTCGCCAAAACATTTGTATTGTTATTACGAGGCCATTTAGACATGCGTACATGTATAATGAATACTGATTTTTAAATTCCGAAAAGAAAATGTTTTGCAATTTGTCCTCCGGGGGCCCGTTTCATAAAACTTTCCGAATTGTTGTAAATGTCCAATTATTGTTACTACCATGCATGGCAACAGCTATAATGCTCTACGCTGATTGGCTGTTGACATGGTAGTTACAACACTTGGACATTTACAACAATTGGGAAACAAATATGAAACGGTGCTCAGAAATATTACCTTGTACCTTATAAAGGGATCTACAACATGTCCCAAAATTAATTACAACGGGACTTTCTGCAACGATAACTTTAAAATAGTAGATCAATCAGAATGATATTTCAGGGTATGAAACTATAACGTATTACCTACATCTTGCAGAAAACCCTATTCGATTTGCTTCAGTGGTCATGGAGAATGAGGATCTTTTGTCAATCATGTCATGTCTCCATTTTCGTTCATAACGCGTGAACACAATGGACAACACGTCTCCTTACATTACAAAACCTGGAGGGAAGGGACATCTGACATGATTGACAAAAGATCCTCATTCTCCATGACCACTGAAGTAAATCGAATAGGGTTTTATGCAAGATGTAGGTAATAAGTTATAGTTTCATACCCTGAAATATCAGTCTGATTGATCTACTATCTTTAAAGTTATCGTTGCAGAAAGTCCCGTTGTAATTAATTTTGGGACATGTTGTATAGTAACTTCGTTGACATGTGCAAAAAGTGAAGAATGGTTGATACAATGTACATGTATATTGTTGTGATTTCATATGTCCACTGGGTAATGCGTGAAAATTTCACGTTAAACAGATATTATATGGCCAAGCAATGAGCGAAAATGCAAAGGGATATTCGATAAATTATTGCACTGACCGTGTACACAGTTATAACTTTCCAGTGGATAATTAAATGTCTGAACATTTCAATCGTAAACATCTTTTTAACGAAAGGGAAATTCGAAAAACCGGAACCTGCTCAATGCTTCTATTGCTAATACGAATACATATAGAGTTCTAAGTAGTATTTGTGGATTTGGAAAATGATACTAGATCCCTTTGGCCTTGCTTGCTTTCTGTCGTAAAGACAACATATCAAAATGTTAATAGAATAAAGTAGAGTTAAGACCATAATCTCTCTTTACACAATCTCAATTAACATTGATTAACGGCTCTCCAGAATTAAAAGTCTAACTTAGAACTTAAGCTCAACCCTTTGTCAAACACCCCCTATATCACGCACTTGAGCTCCATATCATTTTAAGGAATATCATTTTGTTTAAGCCTACGCTTGGTAACCTTTTGAGTATCGCATAATAAATATACAAGTTGACATATCGTTTGACACGTAGTTAATCATTTTAATGAACAAAGATTCCATTGTACGCTTTTGTT
Source organism: Echinarachnius parma (assembly GCA_037951105.1). Classification (NCBI taxonomy): domain Eukaryota; kingdom Metazoa; phylum Echinodermata; class Echinoidea; order Clypeasteroida; family Echinarachniidae; genus Echinarachnius; species Echinarachnius parma. The sequence continues at coordinate 21,532 of JBAMJV010003130.1, forward strand.
GGTAAAATACCTACGACAAAGTTCCGTGTGGTTTTACAATGAGGTAGTAATCTTTAACCCTCACGTAACGTGTTAATTATGCACAGCAATATCTTTGATAGAAGCCCCCCTAAAACGTGACAACCCATGTTTTCTCAGAAAGTACAAGTACTCATCGATGTTCATATTTGAAGATGTACATGCTTGCATTAAGGCGATGTTCCTTATGCACCACAATTGGGCTAGAACCTAAAGTTCGTTAACAAAATGGTTAAGGTTAAAGTAGAGTCCTATAGGCTATACATTATATTATAGGTTTAAGTGCTGTGAACTGTCCCAGTGGGCGGACACTAGCTTGGCCGAACATTTCCTTGTACCCGGAAACAGATTGATCAACGTAAAGACGACAATAATATTATACAAAAAGTTTCCCCTTTTCCCAAAGCGATGCAGATATGAAGGGATGCCGAGTTGGTATTTACCACTCAGCGCCCCTATCCTATAGAGGGCCGTAACAGGCAATCCTGTGCCTCCTACAAACATGTCCTTATCATTCTAACTCCTATAGAGTCAGTACACAATACCCCATATTCAGACATGTATCCGTTAGTAATGGGTTAAAGTGCCATGTTCCCTTGGGCTCTCGGGATCACATATTAGCGGATCCACGCCATGCACTCAGCACCACCCACCTATAGATTAACCCACGTCCTTCCATTCGTTGCACCATCCATATAGATTATACCGATGCGTAAACAGCTTCCCGTGTGTGAAGGGTTACAAATGAAAGCGGCCCGTAATAGGTTCGGTTACGCATGCTAAATGGTGCGCTCTGATTTGCTCCATTTCTGATCAGATAATCAATGATTGTATACATTTCCAGGGTAGGCCTCTTTTTTGTAATATAGATGTACTTTACCGATACCTGTCGAATCATTTTAACTCCAAAAGCTCAGGTAAAGAGAGTACAGTTTTTGGTCAAACTGAATTTTAGTAACCAAAACCTGCACTATTACATTACAAACTATGCTGGAAAGGTATACAAAACTACAGACGACTAAGTAAAAAGCCTGTTATCATTCAAAAAGAGCCGTTAAAACTGAAGAGGGCGCTCTCTAAAATTTCATTGGTTTCAACCATTAAAAACAAATGTGCATGTGATGTTTTGTTAAAATAATGATTTAATAGAGAGATCATCAATAAATATTTAAAAACATTTAATATAAATGTTGGGAAAGTGTAAGCATTTTTTTTTTTTTTTTAACGGCTGGTTCAAATTTATTGCATTATTGTGGGGCCCCACAATAATTACAAATGTTTATATCATGGATATTTTTAGCCGTCTCTGAACCGATTTTGATCAAATAAAGTTTATTCTGTCATTAAAATTGTATGCTCTTTAAAATTTTTCATTATCTCACAAAAAAAATCATTTTTTGTATAGCGGCCCTCCTCTATACCAAAACTCAACTATCCCTTTAAGTATTTCTTTTCGGAAACATTTCGCTTCTTCTTGTATGTATGTTTCATGCGTGGAAAAAAATTTCTAGGCCATTCACCGTGGGCAAAGTAACTGTGACATGTATAAATGAGCATGAACAATTGCAAACTTTGGAACCTACACACTATACTCAGAAAAAGTTGATATTGTTTTCAGTCATCTGTCCTATATGCACTCCGAATCGCCGCCGGGGATTTGTTCAATTATTTTGCGATTGACATTTTAGAAACGAGATACAATTTCATTTATTAAGAGGTGTAGTTTACAGCAAATACTGATTTACAGAAAGATAATATTAGCATCCACGTTCTAAGGCAAAATCAAATATACATTTCTTGAATTAGATATCATTCTTTAGAAAAGTGTAACACGTATATACGATAACAAAAGGTATAGGTTTAACTGTCAATGTCTGAGACAAAATAAATGTTGCTTCTACTTTTTTGTGGTGCGGCGTGAAGTTGCTTTTTGTACTGATCTTTAATGCCTGTATCGCAATTATGGATATTTGACAGTCTTGTAAGTGGTGAGTTTAAAGTGATCCATTAACTTTGTCAAATTAAACCCAAATCACTTGGAGCTTTCACACTTGTACCTTGTTGTTTGGCATATGTACAGAAGAATGGCATGTGTTTAGATTTGTCAAATGTCTCCCTAATTATGGAGATATTTATGATTGAATTGAAAAAGCGTTCTTGAACGATTTGCGATTGTAATCCAAATCAGTGGGTAGCAGTGAAAAAACTTGACATCAATTTTGTCACATTTACACCAGGTAAGCATGTTTCTTTTTCTATGAAAATATCACACATCATTCAGATGAATACTACATTGATATTGGTAGATAATTGAAGAACCATTAAAGAAAAAACAATTGTGAAGTTAATAGATTACTTAAATCTAGAAATGTATAAACCCTGACATGAGAAAAAACTCAGATTACGCAAAATTGAACTTCACATGCCCAGACAGTTTATCTAATTATTCCCTTATTTTTCCTCATGTGTGCCCGACAGTGATTATGATATCATTTCAATGTGTGATTCAATTGCGCATGTTGATATCACTTATAATTTAATGTAATTTATCAGTCATCCAGTCGAAGTTAATAATATCTTGTCATGAATCAAGAAACTGGAAACTCACATATTATATAATGCTAATGTTCAGAAAAGTGTGCCACGCTGCATGGATCGCTTTGTTCTCCTTTTAGGCGATGAACGGTATATATTCTAGATATAGATATCCAACTCAATCATGTCAATATTTTTAGTTTTTAGAGAGGTCACGAATGTATGTTTTCCCCTTCTAAATATGCTGAAATGTAATGATAATCAGGGG
>JBAMJV010003131.1:0-43659 GCA_037951105.1 Echinarachnius parma
GTAGTAGTAGTAGTTGTATTATTATTATTAGTTGTATTATTATTATTAGTTGTATTATTAGTATTAGTAGTAGTAGTAGTAGTAGTAGTAGTAGTAGTAGTAGTAGTAGTAGTAGTAGTAGTAGTAGTAGTAGTAGTAGTAGTAGTAGTAGTAGTAGTAGTAGTAGCAGTAGTAGTAGTAGTAGTAGTAGTAGCAGGGGGTAGACAACGGGGGGGATGAGGGGGATGCATCCCCCCACCTCACAAGGTGGGGGGATGACATGTACAATCATCCCCCCAGGTTTTAGGGAAGGATATATATATATTTGTTTGTGTATTTGTATACGAGTGGGAAAGAAAAATTCATTGTATGAGCTAAGACTTGTTAATTCTAACGTTCAAAAAGTAATTTATACAGTACATCCACTTTTAATTTTCGTCTGCGCGCTTCGCGCGCGAACAGATTATCTCAGTTTGTTGAGTAACTTGCGTATGGTCTAGGGGTGAGTATTTTTTGGGGTATACCGGGCCACGTAGTTCCAGTGTAAGCTGGCATTGCTCTGGCTGCTTGTGTGACGTGCACCAAATTGCACCATTTCAAGTATATATTTATATAATATAATATAAATCCCTATTTGGCTCTGCCCCAGCCCTCGGTAGCTTCGCCCCTCGGGACTCATTATTGCAAATATGTTGTTGGATCATACATAATGTGGCATATGGTGATGTTGGAACACTGTATGATGTTCAATATAAGCACAATATTTGTGTGTTTGTTGGGGTGCATATTTATTAGTGGTCAATTATTTGTTTTCTTCATGAAAATATATTCTAAAAATTTCTGGTCGATCAAATCATAACACGCTTTCCCAGATACAGTCAATGTTAAGCCCGAATTTTCTATCTAGGTAAGCACCAGATTGCACAATTTCAAGTCCAAAAATGCAAAAGCTCCCTACCGTGGGCGGGGGGGGGGGGGGGACACCCCCCTTCCACACCTCCCCCCGCTCAGTCACTTCGCTCCCTCGGCTTGGTCGCTTCGCTCCTTGCAATGTCTCACTCTCACATCGGTCTCAAAGTTAGCAGCACTGTAAAATCGTGAGCCCCCATAGGTTTTGCCCCCCCCCCCAAAAAAAAAAAAATCCAAAACTGCTTTCGCCAGCCTGGTCACGACCATTCTTAACATCTAACCCCCCCCCCCCCCCCCCCCCTCCAACTGAGAACTGAGAGGACTTTCAAGCAATTTCCTTGGTCTTGAACAATGTTGGCAGGTGGTCTCGGGCGCGAACAAATTTGGCGACGGACCCCCCCCCCCCCCCCCCCCCCCCCCCCCCCCCCCCCAATGAGAGGACTTTCAGCCAATTGTCTTGGTGTCGAAATATTTCGGCAGTTGCTCTAGGCCGCGAACAAATTGGTCTCGGTCCGGTGAACGACAAATCATCCCCCCAGGTGTAAGAACCTGTCTACGCCACTGAGTAGTAGTAGTAGTAGTAGTAGTAGTAGTAGTAGTATTAGTAGTAGTAGTAGTAGTAGTAGTAGTAGTAGTAGTAGTAGTAGTAGTAGTAGTACTACTAGTAGTAGAAGTAGTAGTAGTAGTAGTAGTAGTAGGTAGTAGTAGTTATGTAGAAGTAGTATGATTTTGTACCCCATAGACGTTGTAAATAGCACACCATGTTCCCGTACACAAGAGGTTAATAGCATCATCACCGAAATAATCAGTACATGTATGACTATTTTATTTATTGATATTTACACAATATGAATGAACAGAAACTTGTATTCGACGTATTGTAAACCGTAGGGGAAACATTTGTGACTTCAAAGAGTGAGAAGAGGAGAAAAGATGTGAGAGAGGATAATGAGTATAAACGATTCGTTGATTCGTTTCGTATATAGGAGCCCCATGCAAAAAGTGTATATATGGGGCGGGGTGTCGTACCAAATCCCACACATGCAATATAAGGTGAAATCACATTGATCCGTTCAATCCGGTAGCCCCCAATAAGTGTTCGTGGGGGGGGGGGGGGGGGGGGGGGCATCGTGCCGTAACCATCAAGTTACATATTATGAGGACAAATCCCATTAATGTTGGGTACATGGATTCCCTATCTATCTATCTATCTATCTATCTATCTATCTATCTATCTATCTATCTATCTATCTATCTATCTATCTGTCAGGCTATAGTTCATCCAGACGTTGGACAAAGCCCTCCTCATGACATTTCCATATTCTGTCTCTAGCTGCTATCCTTGTCCACGCGGCCGTTCACATGTAGGATGTTAGTTCATCTCTCCATCTTTTCTTCTGCCTAATCTTTTTCTCTTTCCCTTCCTTGGTTGCCATTGTGTTAAGCGATATGTCCATATATTGGCCTAAAGTCTTGCTACATGCCCAGCCCGTCTCCACTTGATTCTCTACTTTCTCCATGATGTCTTTAACCTTTGTTTTCTGTCTTATGACTTTGTGATAGATTTTGTCTCGCAGCGATAAATGCAACATCTTCCTAAGACAAACTAAACAGGCAAAAAGATCATAATTGCATTTAGAGGGATAAACAATGTAAAATCACTTTGATTTGTTGTTATACAGGGGTCATGTTATGTATACAGGGCTTCCTTGTGATCAACCGACCGTTATAAGGGTAGGAGCCCCCAAATTAGATATAAATATCATTCTGCCCCCTCTCCTATGATTCCAGCCGTGTTATAGTTTTCGGCGAATATAAGTATTTGCCAAAGAGTAATATTGAAAACGTCAATTAGCAAGCTTCACGTTTTAACATTAAAATACACTGCAATTCCAGTTCTGCCAGGTGTTTTGTGTGCAAACAGCCTTCTCATCACGATCACCACACACACACTTAATACAATGGTTGCCGGGGGCTCCAACCCTAATATTGTTCAGTAGTTCCTTATGAATCATTATGCCCAGGATGGCGCTTGTATAACCACAATCAATGCTATTTTACCTTAGATTTAATGTGGGGGGTTTGGTACTACGTCCCCGCCTCCACACATATATATACAATTTTGCCGTTGCTCCTACCCTAATATTGTTCAGAAGGTCCTAAGGAAGCCCTGTGCTCAAAATGGCTCTTGTGTAACAACAAATCAATGCTATTTAACCTATATTAATGTGGGGCTCCGGTACGGCGGCCCCGGCCACCACACGCTCAAATCAGTGAAATATTTGCCGGGGGCTCCTACCCTCATATCGTTCAGTAGGTCCTAAGGAATCCCTGTGCCAAAAATGGCGCTTGTGTAACAACAAATCAATGTTATTTTACTATATGTTTAATGTCTCCGGTATGGCGACCCCGGCCTCCACACGCTCAAATGAAATATTTGCCGGGGGTTCCTACCCTTATATCGTTCAGTAGGTCCTTAAAATGGCCCTGTGCCCCAAAATGACACTTGTGTAACAACAAATCAATGCATTTTACCATACATTTAATGTGGAGGCTTCGGTACGGCGCCCCCGGCCCGCACACGCTTAAATTAAAGATTTGCAAGGGGCTCCTACCCTAATATCGTTATGTAGGTCCTAAGGAAGCCCTGTGCCAAAAGTGGCGCTTGTATCGGCCGGTAATGATAATTCACTAAGCCACCTGACTATAAAAGGATCAAGTAACTTTGTTGAAATGTGCAAAAGCTGAACAAAGTTTCATAAAATGTGTAGTGTAATCGGATATGTGCACTGAGTGATGTGTGAAAATTTCATGGTAAATGAGTGTCATACAAATGAGCGAAAATGCAAACTGATATTCACTAACTCATTGCACTGAATTTTGTACACAGTTTAAATTATCCACTAGATAATTTCAAATCCGAACACTTCAACATACGGAAAACCGAAACCTACTCCACGCTTGTATTGGTAATATAAATACAACCAGTTATGTGAAGCTACGAGGCCCCGGGACGTGACGCCCCGGGAACGTGACCGCCCCCGGAAGGAACATGAACAAAATAATAATTCTTTGTTTTCCAAATGTATTTTGTATTTATTTCTTTTTTCTCAATTGTTTTTTTTCCTTCAAATATTTAAATTTTGATTTATTTTTGTTTTCTCCAAATATATATATTTTTTCAAAATGCATTTTTCTAACTTTTTTTGTTTTTGTTTTAGTTGTCTATCTGGTCGATTCCAACTAAAAGTGTACACGGCCAAATTTGTTAGGTTCAAATTTTCAAACTGATTTGAATATGTAATCCGTTTGCACAGGTTAAGTAGATATGTCAACCATATACCAAAAAAAATGTCATCACTAATCTTTCCGAACGGCTAAGTAATGGCCCAGAGAAGATCTGCTACATGCAAATATGTACTTGTATTCCATTTATAAGATGCCAATCATGGAATAACTTCATACATTGTGTTTTATTTTTATTTTTTTTATTTAAATGTTGTATTAGTGTGTTGAGATTCTTAAAAACATGAGGTTGTGAATCGAAATATTTTCTAGTATTCTAAAAAGTGCAAATTGCCTTTTCAAAATTAGGTTTTGTGCGCATAAATATAATGCATATGGACATGAAGTATTCGTAGTTTAAGGGGTAGTTTAGTTTTGGTAGAGAGGGCGCTTCACATCACAATTGTTTGTGAGGTAATGAAAAACTAAGTGTCGAATTTGAGAGAACATGCAATTTAATGGCAGAATGAACTTTATTTGGTCAAAATCGGTCCAGAAACGGCTGAAATATCAATAAGTATATCTGATCTTATAATTATTTGGGGCCCAAATAATTAGATGAATTTTTCAAAAAATAAAAAATGCATAGTATTTACACTTTTCAAAAATTTTCAAAAGCGTTTTTTAAATAGTTATTGATGATCTCTCTATTTAATCATGATTTCGATAAAACCTCACGTGCATAATTTTGTATGAAAATGCTTTAAAACCAATGCCTTTTAAAGAGCGCCCTCTTGTGTTTTAATGGCTCTTTTTGAATGATAATGGGCTTTCTACTTATTCGTTTGTAATTTTGTATACCTTTCGAGCATGGTGGAGTTATAACTACAGTCAAACCTGTGTATAGTGGCCACTCAAGGGAGACAAGAAATGTGGCCACTATAGACAGGTGACCTCTATAGACAGGTTCAATTACACTGTTTTTCTCTGCAAGGGATCACTTTGAGTGGCCACTCTAGGCAGGTTGGCTGCTATAGACAGGTGGCCACTAAGACAGGTTTGACTGTATTAGTTTATAATGTTACTGTCCAGGTTTGGTTACTAAAGTTCAGCCTTACCAAACTGTTTACCCCTTTAACATACAAGTTACTGTATACATATATAGGTAACACAAACTTAAACCACAGTCAGTGGCTGTCACGAAATATGGGACTCCCTTGTTAGCTATAAGTGTTATACGATCACATAAGTGTGCTAACAATCAATTGTTGGGGGGAAAAAAACCGTCTGTAAAGAGACATAGTAAATTTGTTGACATGTGCAAACAGTGATGAATAGTTGAAACAATGTGTATTGTTGTGCTCTGATATGTCCATGGAGTAATGCAACTCAAGAAAAGAGTTAATACTACCTTTATACATCGTAATATTCCTGTTTTTATGTAACATTACTCCGACTCAGATTTCTGCTTTGGAAGACAAATGTGAAAACTCTATATACCACTATTTACGCGAACACTGGAGGCGGCATTATTAGGTCTGCACGGACTACATGCAGTAATGCGTTTCGAAAGCACCCATTCAACCATTGTTAATATAATACTTGTACATCTACTTGCACGTCGTCACGTGGTCTCTCGATGTATGCATCTATTAGCTAGTGCGCCCGCCAGAGCCCGGGCCGGCTGCGCTTAATATGTTTCGCTAAGCCAAGTGGTCGGCCGCCTGTTGGTGTCAAGTATTGAACAAATATTTGTTTGTGAAATCTCTTTTTTCTGGACTACTTACTTTATCACAGCAACCTGTGCAGAGATTGAACCTCACATTTACATATTTTATCGACGAGTCCTTGGATGTAGATCTGGTGGCAATAATAAACAAATAATTGAGCGGGTAGCCAGTCAAAATTCCCGCCGAATTCACAATTGCCATGCATCCTTTGCTCTATGTCAATCCGCGCCAGCAAATTACCACCCTGTTGCTACCAATGTGTTATATTGTTTCTAGTGCTTATTGTTCAAGTTTGTTCTGAATGTTGAACCAACTCATAATAAATGTATAGCAAAATTATTACCAAATAACTGATGGAATTTGTCTAACATGTCCCCCATATTTGGTGGTGTATCGGTCAAGTAAGCAAGACAACAGTGGCGTTGCGTGGTCCGACAATTTTGTATTTATTTATTTATATATATATATATTTTTTTTTTTGGGGGGGGGGGGAGGGGGGAGGGGGGCAGGTACGCGAATATTTTGGGGAGTGCCTTATGTTTTTCTTATTTTTGTCTTCAGATAATCGGATAGAGAGCAACAATTTCGAGCTAGGTTGAAATACTGTTTGTTTGTTAATGAATTGTAATTGTAGTTTTTTCTTTTATTTGAATATTTAATTTGTGTTTAAATACTGTTCTGTTTTCTCGCTCCTTTACTGGTATATGTGTATGCGCATTGAGACTTCGATGTAAGACTGCGCTTCATAAGGAAGCATTATTAGTATTATTACTAATACAACTTCCCTTCCCAATAACTGATCCTTTGGTCATGGGCACCGTCATTTCCCCTTTCGCACTAATACACCAGTATTCTCAGTCTCGGTGACCCCTCCTCCCCACCGCACTCAAGAATAAACATTGAGTCTCGGTCTAGATCACCAAACCCCTCCCCCTCCCTCCCCCCCCCCCCCCCCGTGCGACTAAGACAATAGTCTATAATACCCTCTAATCACTCACTCACACGACTTGACCCTCAACTAGTGGTCTCGGTACCCACACCCCCTCCCTCACTCACTCGTGCAACTTGACCAGTGGTCTAGGTGACCAACCCCCCTCTCCACCACTTACTCGTGCAACTTGACCAGTGGTCTAAGTGACCGCCCCACGCCCCCTCTCCAGCACTTACTCGTGCAACTTGACCAGTGGTCTAGGTGACCACCCCCTATTCCCCACTTACTCGTGAACCTTGACCAGTGGTATTTGTGACCCCCCCCCCCCTCTCCCCCACTCACTCGTGCAACATGACCAGTGTTATTGGTGACCACCCCCCTCCCTCCCCCACTCACTCGTGCAACTTGACCAGTAGTCTAGGTGACCACCCCCTCTCCACCACTTACTCGTGAACCTTGACCAGTGGTCTAGGTGACTAGCCCCCCCCCCCTCTCTGCCACTTACTCGTGAACCTTGACCAGTGGTCTCGTTGACCACCCCTCCCCCTCTCCCCACTCACTCGCGTGCAACTTGACCAGAGATCTAGGTGATCCCCCCTCACTCGTGCAACTTGCAACAGTTGTCTAGGTGACCACCCCCTCTCCCACACTCACTCGTGCAACCTGACCAGTAGTTTAAGTGACCACCCCCTATCCCCCACTCACTCGTGCAACTTGACCAGTAGTCAAGGTTACCATCCCCACTCCTCCCCAACTAACTCGTGCAACTTGACCAGTGGTCTAGGTGACCACCCCCTCTTTCCCACTTACTCGTGAACCTTGACCAGTGGTATTTGCGACCCCCCACTCTCCCCCACTCACTCTTGCAACATGACCAGTGGTCTAGAAGACTACCCCATTCTCCACCACTTACTCGTGAACCTTGACCAGTGGTCTAGGTGACCATCCCCCCCCCCCTCTCTGCTACTTACTCGTGAACCTTGACCAGTGGCCTAGGTGACCAGTCTCCCCTCCCTTCCACTTACCCGTGAACCTTGACCAGTGGTCTAGTTGACCACCCCCTCCCCCTCTCCCCACTCACTCGCGTGCAACTTGAACTGAGATCTAGGTGACCCCCCCCCCCCCTCACTCGTGCAACTTGACAGTTGTCCAGCTGATTCCCCCCCCCTCTCCCCCACTCACACGTGCAACTTGACCAGTGGTCTAGGTGACCACCCCCTCCACCTCTCACAGATCAACCTTAGTTGATATTATTTATAAATAATGACAATTGTCATTATTTTTAGAAAATGAAAATGTACATTGTAATTATTTATAAATAATTACATTAATAACACATTCCAGCGTTTCGTTTCCCTTCAAGTTATCAGCAACTAAAATGCGGAACAAGTGAATGAGTTTGATGTCGCTATGCCATTGCGATCCGTGAAGAGGTCGACGATTCGAGTCTCTCCGGAGCCTAACTTTTTGTTCTCATGTTTGTTATTTTTTGTTTACGTACGATTGTTTTTGACACTCAATTGTTCTGTAATTGCATTTCAGATGGGTCGTCCCCGGAGCGCATACCTGACTGCCCTCATCTATCTCACTGCTGTGTATCTCCAAGGTAATTATATCACCTTCCTATTAAAGGGATCTAGTAACTTTGTTGACATGTGCAAACAGTCCTGAATGTTTAAATACAATGTGCATTGTTGTGAGCTGGTATGCTCACTGAGTACTGTGTGAAGATGTCACGTTAAATGGATGCTATAATGGCCGAGTAATGAGCGAAAATGCAACGCGATATTCATTAACTCATTGCACTGACTTTGTACACGATCATTAATATATCCAGTGGATAGTTAAAAACCACTTCAACCGTTAATACCTTGTTAACGAATGGGAAATTTGAAAAACCGGAACATGTTCCATGCTTCTATTGTTGTTAAACAAGGTATGAGAGAACCGCTAGAGTTCTCGTGCAAGGCTACATTTCTACCCACACTGTTCGGTCACAAAACCAACATCTCCTTCAGATTCCAAGATTAAACACACAGCACTTCGGAAACCGATAATTCAGCGTATTACTGCACCCACTCTCTGGAACAATCTACCACATCACATTCTATCTACCATCTCGTTGGACCCTTATAAAATTGCATTGAAAACCCATGTTATCTCTAGTAGACAATTTGAGTGATTTGTTATTAGGCTTTTGTTTTAATTAATTACGCTGTAGTTAATGCCAATTGGTATGTCATCTTAGAATAAGATAATTATGTTAACGTGTAATTGTAAATGATTTAAAGGGTACCACCACCAACAAAAAATATTCTCATAAATGAAAGGTAACATCTTTAGTATTCCATTCCATCAACAATATGTTTCCAGAAAAATATATATACATGTAATTGGAAAACGCATCACCATTCTAAAGCATACGTTCAAGAGTCTGCACGTACGAGACTACTTTGTCCAGAGCGAACGAATCACCCGGGATTATATTGTCTCCAAACGTACGCGTGAATAGCATTGGCGCACCTGCAAATGTTTGGCTCGTACGGAACCAGGAAATAGTAGTGGTTCCGTATTAAGTGTTGGAAATTAATTGCTTTGTTTATGAATTACACAACCCTTTGCAAAATGTTTGGTATCTATTTGATATCATAAAATGGTCCCAACACATATAATCATGTGTTGTTCTCTGCCTGGTGGTCCCTTTTAAGATGCATGTAAGTTTATTGTGTATAGTTGTAAAACGCCTAGAGATAATATCATATTAGGCGCTATATAAATCGAACATATTATTATAATACGTTGACAAATCCGAAACAGTTAAATAACATATATCTTTCTAACGAAAGAGGTAGTCAGCATGTTTGTAAAATCGAAACCCGTTTTACTGCTATTTTCAATACGAATACAACGAGGTACTAGTTCAGAACCGCTAGTGTTTTAAGTAAGTTGTTTGGATATGGACAATGTTACTAGATCCGTTTCATAACGCTTTAAACACAATGAAAATCTTTACAAAATAATTTATAATATATATTGTTGACTCCTTCTTTTTTCGGCCCACAGTGGGAAGCCTGAACATACGAATCGCCAATGCCGACTCTGCTTCACCTGAAACCCTCGCTGGATCAAAGAACCCTTGTAAACCGATTCGCGGACCAGACGGCAAAATGATCGACCTCGTCCCAAGCCCAGCGCTGGGAAACATTCCTAAGATCCCGGGATTTGAAAATCAACTGGTTTGTCGACTTCCAGGTGATTTTATATGACATGTTTTCAGAACTATAAGTCAATAGTTTTAAGCCAAATGTCACCGTCGCCGATATTTGCAATACAATTCAATAGAGTTAATTTTAAGGCATTTTCGTCAAATTTTTACAGATAAGATATGATAATTATGTCATATTGTTGGGGACATTAAACTTAAAAGCAGTAATTGAAATAGACCAGGGCCCACATTCATAAAATCCCACTAGCTTAGTTCCATACTAAGTGTATTTCAAGTGATACAGTTTAGTGAGCAAGAAACATTTGTACTGGTCCTGAACTTGGGTTAGCTAGGTAAGCTTTATGTACCCACTAAATTTACCCTAGTTAGCAGCTTAACATATCTTGTGTTTATTTCTTACCACGCCATTCAAAATAGAATTAGCATGCCACTAAGCTAGTGAGGTTTTATGAATATGGGCCGTTCTCGTTAACGTGTTCAACATGTATTCATATTATTTTTATTAAGATTCTTCCTAGCATCCTGATAACTTACACTGGGATAACCCAAAATATATGTAAGGTTTTGTCGGTATGCATGTATTAGATACCAAGTAAATCCTAGTTGGCAACTAGATTAGTCTCTCGTTGCAGACTTTGTGTACAAAACATATAGGGAGCTGTCCACAAACTTATTCGAGTGCGTTTCCGATCTGAGTCCCCTATAGAAGTAAATATACATTATAAAAGAGCCGTAGTTTTCTTGTTTCTTGTGCTCTAACCTTCAGTGATTATTCCTACGAATCCCTTATGAGTATATGAAAGCAGCAATTCGCTTGGGTTTCATTGTGCTCTAAGTAAGTGTGGTTTCATGCATAATGGGCCCATCTGGACAAAATAAATTTGGATACTGTGAGTAAAATTGTGTATCCCATCTATTCCAAATTCAGAGAAAGTTGCAGAGCGAGCTACAACCACTGATACACTGTATACTGGAGCGCAGCTCCACTCGACGCCGACAACCAAGGATACATCAACATCGGTTTCTGACTCGCCGTCCGACCCGACCTCGACGCCGACAACCACAGATATATCAACATATGTACCTGCCTCGCCGTCCGACCCGACCTCGGGAACAACGACGGGTATTCATACGAGTCCTGAGTCTACTCATCCGACTTCGACGTCGCCGATGACAATGTTACCAGCGTCACAAGAGATACTTCCTGTTGGTAAGCCAACATATTGTTTTACTGTTAGATAAATATTGCTCCATTTAAGCAGTAATGAGTTTGAAATAAAATAATGTGTTGATCACCGGCAAAATATGAAGGATCAGCAAACAAGATTTGAATAGTGATTAGGTTATTCGTTATCAGGTTGAGCTGATTTGGGGGTCAGACAGTTTTGTTAGTTTAATTTATTTTCCCATTATGCTTTGTAAAAAAAACACACTAAGCACTGATTACAGGATTATGTCCAACAAGCCGGATAGGGCTGAGAGACTCGCCGTGGACAAGGGGGATGCTTGAATGATCTTGGGTCTGCCTTCACACTAAAAAAAAACAGGTTCAAATTTGCACTCTTAAAGCCAAATGACAGTTGTGGGAAAGATACCGAAAGCATCTTTATTGGCAAAACTAATTGATCAATATTGTTAAATGAGTATTAAAAAAAGTGCTTGTGTGGTAAAATCCGAACCTTAGTATCGTTAAATGCAGAAATATCGGAAGAAATATAATGGCCGCCCGTGAAACTTGGTATTTTTTCTGTTTTTTAGCTGAAATAGTCAAATTCTGTTTGAAATATGAAATTCAGGATGTTTATATATCCTGAGTGAGGGTATCTACCTTCAATGAAAATTTGAGCGTCAGAAATCATGTTTAAATATGATTTTTTAATTAATTAAAACATGAACAGATGACAGCACTTAAATGGATCCCGGTATTTTTGTAAAACTGCTTCAGCCATCTTCAAAATCTTTGTTGCTTATTTCGAAATGGTTTGCATAGTCCAAATATAGCAAATGATATACCATTTTAAAGGTTATGACGTCTACTGTAATGTCATGTGAAAATCAGCAAAATAATTTTTCCTGACATATTGGTCGCTTCGTGGTGTAAGGTCATATATAATACAGGAAGATGAGGAGGATGATACAACACATGGGAACAAGACAATTATTAGCTGTGAACATATCGTGGTATATTGGTTCTGGCGTTCATCTTTAAATACGGGGGTCGTGGGTTTGATTCCTAGCTGCGGCACGTATGTCCTTCACCAAAACACTTTATCCACATTTGCTGCTCTCAACCCAGGTGTAGTAAATGAGTACTTGGCAGGTATGTATTCCTTGAAATGCTTGAGCGCTTGAATAAGGCTGCTCGGCTAAAGCCAAGGTAGCAATGCTCCAAGCGCTTTGGATTAACTGTTATACAGCGCTGTATACAAATTCATAATCATTATTGGTATTATTACTTCTTTTTAATTTTAGAGGAAGCTACAGAGCAAACTACAAGCTCAACCACCAAACCATCGACCGGAGTGCCTCGCAGGACCCCGATAACCACGACGACATCGACATCAGCTTCTGCCTCGTCGTCGGATCCGACTTCGATGCCGACAACCACGGAGATGCCAACATCCGTTTCCGCCTCGCCGGCCGATCAGACCTCGACGGCGGCAATCACGAATACTTCGACATCAGCTTCTCCTTCGTCGTCCGATCCGATTTCGGGAACAACGACGGATATTCTCTCGAGTCCTGATTCTACTTCTCAGACTTCGACGTTGCCAACGACAACGCGGCCATGGTCACATGAGATACGTCCTTTGGGTAAGACAACATAAAGCAATTGCAGTTATAGAACTATGTAGAGTTTTGAAAGATGATACAATGTATTTACAAAGGTTACTTTTTGTATCATAATCTGCGCCGTGGATCATGCATTTAAATTAATAGTTAGCTTTAAATTGAGCAGTGGAGATACATGTACATTATAATTAGTTGATAAAAGTTTGTATGATTGAGAATAACAATGCGATTTCACCATTCATCGTACGAATATAATCGAAATTCACTAAAATACGTCAGCCCCCAAAACAGAGAGAGTCTGGTGTGGGTTTACTGCCGATTACGTTACGGCTTGCTATTTTGGAGGTTTCGGAAAGTCACATCATTAAATGTGGTTTGTTGGCCCGAATGACAGTAAGATCTGTATCTTGTTTTTGAACCTTATAAATATTCTGATCATAACAGAAATCCAGAAAAGTGCATTTCCCGCATTAATAAAGTTTGTTGGTCCGACAAAAATAAATTGTTTTGTTGCAGTTTCCGATCCATAGGACTGTCCTATGTGAATATTATGAAGAAAAAAAAACATCCGCAAATTAATGAAAATTATTGTTTCTGTTAAATGTTCACAGCGTTCTTCAAGTTCGAGAATGACGTCACAGACAGTACCGGCTTCGCTTCTGACTCGGACGTGAGCGTCAGCGGTTCGTTGACGTACGATGCGGGAATATGCGGTCAGGCTGCGGTCTTCGACGGTAATGCTAAGGTAACTGTGCAGTCCTTTGATGGCTTCTCCTGGGGAATGAACTTCAGTGTGAGCGTTTGGTTCAAGCGCATTGGCCAACGTCCCTCCCAGGGCATTGTCAACAACGGAGCCTACCGGGAGTCGAGCTGGACGATCTATCTGCATGCCGAACAGGCACAATCCTGTTGGTATATCACATCATACCCAATAACCGAACAATGTCCTCTTCCCAATCTAATCGGAGCCGGGTCAGATTGGAACCACATAGTGATGACCTTCGACGGCAACCATATGATTGCTTATCTGAATGGAAGTAACAAGCAAACGAGGGATGTCTGCTGCAACCGTGAGATTGTAACCAAACACACGCCCGTGACCATTGGGCAAATTGTTGCAGGAAGTAGCCACTATTTCTTCGACGGCCTGATCGATGAAGTGCGTATCTACAATCACACCTTGTCTGAGTCACAGGTCCGTGACTTGTACAACACCTCCCGCTGTACCTAATGAGAGCTGATCATGAATCGACATCGGGAAAAGAATAACTCCCCGACCTCCCACATCCCTACCGTAAAGAACACAGTGTACAATAGTGTGAAAATCTGTTTTTCACAGTGTGGACAAGAGTGTGCAGCAGTGTCAGCACACAGTTTCACAGTGTCGACCACAGTGTGAACACATTATGTAGACTATGTTAAATTGGAGCGTTTTCATAATGTGAACAATCATCACACTGTGATCACATTTGGAACACACTATGAACATGTTGAGATACACAGTGCTAGCGCAATATTTACACACTGCAATGTCACACTGTGGCGACATTGCGCTCATTGTGTGTAACCAGTGTGTACACAGTGTGTTCACATTGTGAGTTAGTTTGCACACAGTTAAAATGCTACAACTTAACACTGTGGTCCACACTGTGAAACACAGTGTGTTCACACTGTATTCAATCTTTCCGGTAGGGATGCCTCGTCTGAACCTCTTTACCATGATTACTAGGCACATGCATGACAGGGGTCGTCTATCCCAGTCATGTGTTTACCGCCCCTCGTACTTATAAAGAGCTATACTTATATGAAGGCTCGATCAATAGCCCACCCTCCCTGCCCAAACTTCACATGACACCTGTGTAGCAGTCTCCTTTCAATAAAGACTCTACTCCCTTGCCTATGCTCTTACTAATATATCCTAAAGTGATCTCACAAATTACGCTAAAATAATAAGTCATTTCCCCCACCAATCCATTCCTTACGTACAATGGAAATTACACAATATAATGCTAAAATGTTATAATGCTAATAATATGTTGCATTAAAGGGTTTCACTGCCCCTAACAAATATTCTTATAAATGAAAGGAAACATCTGAAGTAGTCCATTCTGCAGCAAATTGTGTAAATACATGCGCAAAATAGAAATGTAAGAGTAAATGTATGTGTTTGTCTACATTTAAATTAACAACACATTTTGTAGCGGTGAGGCAAACAAGTGTAAATCGTGTTTGAACAATACTGTAAAGTCTTTAATAGGGAATAAGTAGTTCATAACCATGTTGTTGATACAATACTTTTACAAATAATTGTCATTGTCTTTACAATCAGTTTATAGTCATGTTTGTATATAAGCAGTTTGTTCATCATGTATATAATAGTCATATATCTGAAGGCCCTCTGAAATAGTTTGAACCGGAACCCGTTTAGGACTGATCCCAAAAACACTCGGGCGGTTGTCCGTGGAAAAAATGTTTTGTTTGTTGTCTTAGTGCTGAGTCAAAACGTTTAGCAAACATTTAAACGTTTAGCATTTAAGAAATCGTTTAAACAAGCAAAATAATCGAATCTGTTTATTATTAACTATTTTGTCATAAGATAGTCACTATTGCAACATCTGAAGTAGTCCATTCTGCAGCAAATTGTGTAAATACATGCGCAAAATAGAAATGTAAGAGTAAATGTATGTGTTTGTCTACATTTAAATTAACAACACATTTTGTAGCGGTGAGGCAAACAAGTGTAAATCGTGTTTGAACAATACTGTAAAGTCTTTAATAGGGAATAAGTAGTTCATAACCATGTTGTTGATACAATACTTTTACAAATAATTGTCATTGTCTTTACAATCAGTTTATAGTCATGTTTGTATATAAGCAGTTTGTTCATCATGTATATAATAGTCATATATCTGAAGGCCCTCTGAAATAGTTTGAACCGGAACCCGTTTAGGACTGATCCCAAAAACACTCGGGCGGTTGTCCGTGGAAAAAATGTTTTGTTTGTTGTCTTAGTGCTGAGTCAAAACGTTTAGCAAACATTTAAACGTTTAGCATTTAAGAAATCGTTTAAACAAGCAAAATAATCGAATCTGTTTATTATTAACTATTTTGTCATAAGATAGTCACTATTGTAACCACTTTGTTCATCATGTAGGTCTTAATCTGAGGGATACCTGAAATATATTTGATGTATGTTACATAAATTTTACGAATAATGTGTTTATTTAATTAAGTGTTTGTATAAAGAGCATTGAGAGGCAACGCTATTATTGTGCGTTATATTATTATCATTATTATTGTTTTGTTTTAATTAATTTTAGCATAATAATAATAATAATTATTATTATTATCATTACTATTATTATTATTTTCATTCGAGCATAGCTTAAATGGTTTAATTCAAAACCATATAAAACGAATATCGAGCACATCTGAAATAGCATGGATTCAGTAGAAAGGCAAATTATTTTGAATCTAAATTGAAAATGGTAAACGTTCTTTCTATTCACTGAACATTTTATTTTACCACGTTTAAATCGTTGAAGGCCATTGTTGTCATTCAATTAACAACCGTTTATGAGAATGGGCGTTTTTCAAACTTGACAAAAAAAGAAAACTGCTAATGCGATTTAATGTCTGATTGGTTAAAGGGGTAGTTCAGTGTTAGTATAGAGGGTCTGCACAAAATAATTTAGTTGTGAAGATAATGAGAAATTTATTGTCAAATTTTAAAGAGCATATAATTAAAAATACGGAATGAACATTATTTGATCAGAATCGGTGAAAAACATCGAAATGAAAATACGATATAAAAAAATGTGTATATTGATGGTTAGAAACAGCTGAAATATCAATAAATATATTGGTTAGTAATAACTGTGGGATCCCATAAGTATACCATATTTGATGTTTTAAGAAAAATGTACAATAGGCGTTTGTAAATAGTGGTTGATGATCTACATATTTAATCATGTTTTCAAATAGCCCATCAGATGAAAAACTTTTTAGAACATATTGTTGAAACCAATACGTTTTTAGAAAATGCGTTTTAGAAATGTAATGGTTACTTATACTTTGACCACTTTAAACACATTTAAACGTTTATCATTCAAGGAAACGTTTAGACGAAAACGTAATTAAACGTGTTTCGTATTTACTATATTTATGACAACGTAGCCACTATATTCGTAACCACTTTGTTCATCGTGTAGGTATTTATCCGAGGGCTACCTAAAATATAATTGATGTATGTTATATAAACGATGTGTTTTATTTCTTTCATTTAGTGTTAAATAAGGCGCATAGAGAGTCAACGTTACTATTGTGCGTTTAATAAGCACATACATGTAATTATTATAAGTTTGTTTTCTTGTATAAGTATTATTATTATTAGTATTAGTTGTAGTATTATTATAAGTATTTGTTTACATGTTAACAAAACTAAATAAAAGTAATATCTAAATTCAAGCATAATTGAAATGGTTTAATTCAAAACCACATGAAACGAATATCGAACAAATCTGAAATAGCATTGATCAGCAGAAAGGCAGGTTATTTTTTAATCTAAATTGAACATGGTAAACGTTCATGCTATCACTGAATATTATATTTTACAATGCTTAACCCTAAAAAGACTGGGCTATTTTGAACCTTGAAAAAACTGGGGGGGGGGGGCTAAAAGGGCCCCCCCCCCCCCTAAGATCTCGGCAACCGAAACTCCGATCGACTCCAAATTTGGCAACGTGATAGATGTCCATAAATTCTACAATATTGCGTAGTTGAAAAAAAAAATTAATTAGAATATGCTAATTAGAGCTAATTAATTATGCGAAAATTGTATTTTTTTTGTAGTTTTCGTAGTTTTCTCGGCAATCGAAACTCCAATCAACTCCAAATTTGGCATGGTGATAGATGTCCATGAGCCATACAATATTGCATAGTTAAATTTTTTGTTCTATTTATAATATGCTAATTAGAGCTAATTAGTAATGCGAAAATTGCATTTCTTATGTATTTCTTTGTTTGTTTTACTTATGTTTTTTATTGTTTTTTCAATGAAAATAATTATTAACCATTATTCAACCATTTTTAGCCCAAAATTAAATGATTGCAGTGATTAAAATGAAAAATAATGAAGATTTTGTCTTTTCTAGGAAAAAAATCAATTTCCATAGGATTTGTACACAAATCACAAAATTTAGCGATTTTCGGCCCGACGCTCACTTACAAAAGGTCACGTGACTTTTGAACGGTATACCCGGTCGTCGCAGATTTGGTCTCAAGACTTCAATGAAAAAACTCATGAAGTCGCGCGACAATATCTGCGCGCGTTGCGGAATTATCGCGAAAATAGAGGAGGGGGGGGGCTAAATCAGCCCCCCCCCCCCCAGTCTTTTTAGGGTTAAATCATTGAAGGCCATTGTTGTCATTCAAATAACAACCGTTTATGAGAATAGACGCATTTCAACTCTCTGACGAATGCTGGTAGATCCCCCACCAACACAAATTAAAATTATAAAGAAAACTGTTAATACGATGTAATGTCTGAGTGGTTAAAGTGTTAGTTCGGTTTTGGTATAGAGCGCGCTGCACGAAATTATTTTTTATTGAGATAATTAAAAATTGAGTGTCAAATATGAAAGAGCATGCAATTTGAATGACAGTTTACACCTCATTCGATCAAAATCGGTTCAGAAACGGCTGAAATATCAATAAAAATATCCGATCGGAGTATATATGGGCACCAGATTTATTAAATAATAATAAAAAACAATATTAAACAATGCTTACACTTTTTTGTTAATGTTAAAAAGAGGTTTTTAAATAGTTGTTGATGATCTCTCTATTCAATCATTATTTCAACGATACATCACATGCATTATTTTTTTATGAAGTAAGGTTGAAACCAATGGTTTCTTTTAGAGAGCGCCCTCTTAAGTGTTAATGGCTCCTTTTGAATGATAAGAGGTTTGTTACTTAGTCGTTTGTATACCTTTTGAGTATGGTGGAGTTACGACTATTAGTTTGTAATGTTATTTTGCAGGTTTTTGTTAATAAAGCTCAGCCTTACCAAAACTGTTCTACCCCTTTAAAGCATCAACCTCAATGTAAATTAGGCTATGTTGGTATACTGCCCACTAGTGGACAGGTATGCTTTATGAATATGAACTATACAATTGTGAGTAGAATTCAAAGCCCGCGATGCTTTATGACTTAGTATTAGCTTTTTAAACCGTATCTTACTTTCGATGAAAGAAGTGGTGTTTTGTTTTGTAAATATTTGGCATTTTTAACATTCAAATTTTGGCTTTTCCTATATTTTCATTCGTTCTTAGAACCATAATTATATTAAAATAATATATTAAACATTTAAATGTTATCCTCCTGTTATCCTATTCAAGGGAAAGAAAATGCTTACATCGTTGCTTTTACAAACAAATGCAACATTTCTGCAGAATTGAATATTTCTCTTGAATGTCACTAAAAATGGACATAATCACTGTTTTTGAAACCATTATGTACTGTTATGACTGAGCACTAGTCTGGCTACCATGTGTTCAGACTTTACTATTTAAAACGTCATCGGTGCGCATCTGAGCGTGCACTAACAAAAGCGGGTTATTTAACCAATGTTGTTGAAGCTGATGCTATATGCCAGTTGTTATATGACCCATTTGTGTTAGTGCACGCTCAGATACGCTCATATTGACTACTCGCATTGTTATCCCCTTATTTATTTTCCCATGTATCATGCCTTGGTACAAACGTAAGAAGGCAGTTTCATAAGCCATTTGTAGCCTTGGAATGAAATATTTTCAAAAGCAAACAGCAAGTATTAGACTTTTTATAAATTTTACATGAAGAAAATGAAATCTCCTTGATAATAGAAAAATATTAATGATTTGAAACAACATGTTATCAATTTTAACCTCTGGAATACGGGAACCGAATGAGTTGTGTTTAAAGTCTACGGAGATTTCAGCAACTCGTAGGGAACGGGTTAACAGTACTATTACTATTTGTTTTCAAATAGACCCGGAGGTCTCGGGTTCGAATCCCGTTGGAATCCCATTTTTCTTTGCTCACTTTTAATTATGATATATTCTTGGTCAGTTTTCCTATATGTTTGAATTAACTTTCAAT
The DNA here is from genome assembly GCA_037951105.1 of Echinarachnius parma. NCBI lineage: Eukaryota > Metazoa > Echinodermata > Echinoidea > Clypeasteroida > Echinarachniidae > Echinarachnius > Echinarachnius parma. The sequence continues at coordinate 19,937 of JBAMJV010003131.1, forward strand.
AATGTTTAAGTCTAACTTATAGAGTTAAGTTCAACTTAGGATCTTTGGAAAACACACCTGACATGCTGAAGTTTTGTAGATATCGGAGGAAAAATTATATACACATTGTGATATTTAGTATTCTCTGCTTAATTTGTAATGTCTATAAACTGAACTGTCAAAAATATTGCACAACATAAATTTGTCATGGAATTGCATCCTCGCTATACTCGTGCACAAAAGTATCGTATAGCAAGATTAAGTGTACATGCATTTAAGATAGAACTTGATGTTGAACAAATATCGAACATTATTGTATTAGCCCGATAATTTACTATTGTATTAAGTAATATGATAATAATACTAATAATAACTGGTTCTTATATAACGCATTCTATTTCAATGACTGCATATCAATGCGCATTACAATAACCAACAAATATCGAACACTATTGAACATTTATTTACATATATGTAGCGAGTTCTTCTGTTGTGGAATCACAGTTTGTGGCAGATTGTTATTTTACTGGACTAAAATCTCTCTTTAAGAATTACCTTTTTACACAAGCCCAGTAATGCTTTGTTGCTAATATTTGTTAGCCCGGTAATTTACTATTATAATTTTTTTTTTATTAAGTTTTAAAACTTGCATAACTTTGATCATTCATCAATTTTATATATAATGTTTAAAGGGATCTAGTAACAAAAGCAAACAGTGATGAGAGACTAATCAAATGTGTATTGATGTGATTTGATATGTCCACAAAGTAATGTGTAAAAATGTCACGTTAATTGGATTTGTTTTGGCGAAGAAATGAGCAAACATGCAAATCGATATTCACTAACTCATTGCACCTACTTTGTACACGGCTTAAATTATCCCGAAGACAGTTTTACATATTAACACTTCAATCGTTTGTCCCGTGCTTTATTTGTTAATACGAACATGACAATGTACGAGAGAACCACTAGAGTTCCAAATAAGTTTGAGAATTTGAACAGTGTTAATAAGTCCCTTTGATTTGTACTTTTAACACAACTACATCTATGTTTCACAATGATTGTACATATTGAATCTAAATTGTAGTATTCTGTACATATAACTTGACCTTATTTAAATGTGCAGTACTCTTTATTATCATATGTGACCCTACACCACAAAACGACCAATACGTTTTGGAAAATGATTATGTTGATTTTCACATGACATTACAGTTGAATTCATTATATTTAATATGGTATATAATTTGTCATATTCAGACAAGGCAAACCCTCAGAAAATGAGCGCCAAAGATTTGGAAAATGGCTGAAGCAGTTTAAGAATAAGGGAGAAACGGGCCACTTCAAAGATCAGCGTCCATTCAAGCGCTGTAAGCTGATCATTTTTATTTGATGAATAAATATATTTAAACATGATTTCTGACAATACAAATTTCACAGAAGGTAGATTAAGGTACGTTCATTCAGGAATTACAACAATCCTGAATTTCATATATTTAACAAAATTTGACTATTTAAGCTAATAACAGAGAAACTATATCGGCGACATAACGGTCGTTTTATGGTTTAAGGTCACATATGTATGATTTGTTCTTATATTGTTATTCTTTTTTAAGTACTGCGCTTAGAAACATATGTAATAAGTGCTTTATAAATGTTATTTATTTATTTATTAGTTCCTGAAGCATGTCATAATTATAGACTTTTAATTTGTGTTTGTTTGTTTTTTGCCAAATATATAACTAAAAGTCAAAATTCTTGATTTGAAAATCGGAAATAACTTTCGAAGGTGGGTGTCTAAACATATGTTCTTTCAATCAATTTAATCATTTCATTTAAAGGGGTAGTTCAGTATCGGTATAGGGGGCGCCGTACATTTTATTTTTTTGTGAGATAATGAAAAACAATGTGTACAATTTTAAAGAGCATACAATTTTAATGACAGAATCAACTTTATTTGATCAAAATCGGTTCAGAAACGGCTGAAATATCAATAAATATATCTGATCGGAATAAATCTGGGCCCTAGATTTATTCGATGATTACTTCTTAAATTAAACAATTTATTACACCTTTTCAAAATTATCAAAAAGGAATTTTACCTAGTTGTTGATGATCTCTCTATTTGAGCATTATTTCAACAAAAACATCACATGCATAATTTTGTATGAAAAATGGTTGAAACCAAAGTGTTGTTAGAGTGCTTTAAATGTGTTTTAATGGCTCTTTTTAAATGATAACAGGCCTGGCTTTTCACTTAGTCGTTTGCAATTTTCGATACATTTCGAGCATGGAGGAGTTATAACTAATAGTTTGTAATGTTATTTTGCAGGGTTTGGTAACTAAAGCTCAGCCTTACCAAAACTGTACTACCCCTTTAACGGACGCATGCCGCAATATTCGTACAGTTAACATCAGGCATAGTGTTTGCGCTTGTGAGCGAAATCGCCAGGGCCCTTACTTATAAAAGCTCGCTAGCTTTCCTTGCTATTTTGGATTGCCTGGCTACGAATTAAACACAATATCTTTTAGTTGCTAACTAGGATAAACCTAAAGGATACTTAAGACCAGCTAACCCTAGTTGGGGACTAGAAAACTGTTTGAAGCTCAATAAACTGCACAACAAGAATACACTTAGCAAGGAACTAAGCTAGCAGGGTTTTATGGATATGGAGCCTGGCATTTACATTGCGAGATTTTGAAAAGCGCCCTTGCTGTAATCTATAAAAATATTATGGTATGTTGTGATCTTTGTATGTGTTGAAAATAAGATTTAAATATATTTAATTTCTTGCCGTTCCTTCAAAATGTTTATGTTCTTTTGTATTATTATATTCAGGATCTATGTGGAACAAGTGCCGTTGTGTGTGTACTTGTGTGCGTGTGTGTGTGTGCGTGTGTATGCACATGTGTTTGTATGTGCGTGTGTGAGGGTGTGTGTGTGGGGAGGGGGTGTTTGTGCGTTTATTTGTGCGTATTTGATTTGTGATTTGTAACATATACTATGCCACTGTCCTGGGCTTCATAATTAATTGTATTGTGTGTGGGTCATTTATTTTAATGTTAATTGTATTTGATAGGAAGATTCATACAGATGAATAAAAACTGAACAAACAAACATTCAAAGAAACTAATAAACAAACATGTGCATATATAACAACATGACGTTTACTAGCGTTTATTCTTTCTTGGCAAAGTTTATTCCGTATAGAATATTATACCATCCCCATACAAGTTTTTTGTTTGTTTTAATAATTATTATATTATATCTGAGATGCAGCCTGTAAGATAATACAATTAGTTTTGTTGCGAAAATGATAAGAAACAATTATAATACCAGTAACGATATTGACAATAACTATTTGTATTACCTTATTCAATATTTGTGTATACATGTTTTTATTCATGAATATCATATGTTTATCAATAACAATATTAGCGACGCTACTTTGATATATTTACTACCTATTTTGTATTTCCGTAACCGGTAACGTAAATATGATGATGATGATGACGGTGATGATGATGATGATAATGATGACGATGGTGGTGATGGTGATGATGATTTTGATGATGATGATGATGATGATGATGATGATGAATATGGAATGACGAAATTAGTATTAACAAAAATGACGTACAAATTTAAATAAAATGATAAATGAAGGAGATAATTAAAACAGAACATTGTATAAGAGTATCAATTACTCAATGTTCAATGTCAAAATAATTAACAACAGTTTTCATTTGTTTAACAAAATGTTATAATTGTATTATGTAGGTACTTTGGAATACGTTACTGTGTTCTAAACATTCAAAGCATTATAAACATACACAATTATATCATACAGTCTGCCAGCGAAACAAAAAACGTGTTGACATAAAATTCAAAAGACAGAGTGAAGTATAATCAACACTTGAAGCATTACAAATATGCATTTTTCTTTACGACATTCTGTCACCGAACAAACAATTCGTAATGACAGTATACAAAACGAAAAAGTTAAACATCTGAAATATCCGATTTAAAAATGTCGTTCATGAATGATTATGATAACACAATGGTTACAGTTTATATTACTTCCATTACCCAAAACATGACCATACATTTAATAGAATAGGCTCCATTGGCACACGGTGGTATGAAAGCCGTTGATACGAACATAATAATTACATGGAGACATATTTCCACGCAGAATTTACCATACAAATCAGTAAAAAAAAAAAAAAATCCTATTTCAATTCAGCTAGAATATTAAGCAATACGGTACCAATAAAACAAATGTTTCGTATCATGGGATATACTTATGTTATCTATTTATATCCCATACAAAGCATGTTTTTCCAATTAATAATACTAGTACATAACTAGTACAATAATACAATAATGCTTGTTATAAGTGGTAAGCGTAAAGTCGTTATACATGGCTCCTCAATGGGATATAAATCGACCGTTTACATTACGACTTCAAAACATGGCCCGTATTCTCATCGGTGGCACAACTTTAGTCCAGACTAATAATACAAAGCTGAGCAGTAACCATGGTAACTGTTTAAAGGGACTGTCCCTCTTTTACAAAACGTCAAAACAGTTTCCAGTTGATGGGGATGAATGTAACACACACAAACAAAATCAGACGAACAGCCCTGTAATTTCGATTCTACGAATGAAAAACGAATGCGTCCCTCCATCAAACTATATATCGGTCAATAAAGGAGTTTAACTGATTTAGCATAATATTACAACAATATTGTACTTATTCTTGTAAAGGTATTGTGAAGCCGACATTTGTAAAGGTATGTCACGGAAAAAGATCTCAAAAATTAAGAATATATAATTACATGTAGTCAGTTTAAGCGAGGTTTGGTTATTTTGTTTAATATTCGCTTATGCCGTTGTTATTTGTGCGCGGGTCACGTAGCTAGCGCGGGTCACGTAGGGGTCACGCATATCAATGTGGTACTCCGTGGAATCCGTGTGCGAACTTTCTTACCGGGTGAATGCACGTATAATGCACAATTAAACGTTGGACGACGGTTTATTAGATTTAGGTCTATAACTCCACGAAATAGAGATTTCAAGCCGTAATTTTTCCAGGCATGCTGTTAAATGACATTTTCTTTCATATAAGACAATATCCTCGCAACTTTTGAAATTTGGCTTGCAAAATAGGAACTGTCCCTTTAAGCCATGTGTCTGCATTATCAATGTAAATCGCTCTACAAAAGCACCAACACAAAGTGTATATTGATATCCAGTCATAGTACGATTGGTCACCAGTAATGATTGTCCTGGATGATCCAGGACGCAATATTACTGGTGACCAGTTATATTATGACTGGAATGTAAAAAAGGCACTTTGTATGGATGATTTTGCAGGACTATCATTAATAGTGAAGACAAATGGTTTGTCAAATTTCACAGGACTGGTGTGATACGGTTTACTGGTAAATTTGTATTGTATTCCAAGGCTACATATGGCTTTCCATAATAGTTGGGTCCAACTTAGAGTTAAAGGGACAGTTTCCCCACCATATATTTACTTTTGATTAAGTTCCCTACACATTAAAACCGAATTTCATGTAAATACGACCAACATTGACTCTTTGGGCAAGGATGGAGCATCATTCAAAGTCACTCGCTGTACTGGCGAATCTCATTCATCGCCTACAGCATGGAGGCTGCCATTGTTGTTTATGTAGCTCGAATTTAGAAATGTTCGCTCAAAAATGTGACGTCAACTACTCTTTTGTGTTTGAGCACAATACCTGCGAGCTGCGAGAGCTAACAAAAAGAGCCCGAGCTTGTTAGTTTGGGTACGACGTAACATTTTAGCGCGAACAATTAAAAATCCGGGTTTTAAAACATACAATGGCAGCCTCCATGCTGTACGCGATGAATGGGGTTAGCCCATACAGCGATTGACTTTGAATGATGCTCCTCCTTTGCCCTAGGGCAAACGTTGGACCCCGGGGGGCCCACTCAACTATATTGCTGTACACACGCGCGACCAAAAAAACGAGTAAAAAGGGTACTTTTTGCCGATCATGGCGCGTCACGCGCGTGTCGCGGTTAGGGTGTCAAAAAGGCCAAAATCTGAAAAAAGGGTATGTTTGTGGAGTTAAACAAATACGCGTTTAGGGTATCTTTTTCTCAAAACTTGTTTCCCGGACTTGTCTGGAGTTTGCGGGGATTTTGTGCGACCTCGAATGACGTAGACCTTGTTTAGGGGTATGTTTTAGGGGTTATACTTGTTTAGGGGGCAAAATTGTCAAAAAAGCACGCGAAAATACTTGAATAGGGTATAAATTTGACCAATGGATAAAACTTGTTTAGGGTGGATTTGAAAAACCTGTGGTCGCGCGTGTGTACAGCAATATAGTTGAGTGCCCCCCCCCCCCCCCCCCACCCCGGGCGTTGGACATATATGCATGAAATTATGTGTTAATGTGTAGAGAACATAATCAAAAGTAAATTGTAGGTGGGGAAACTTCTCCTTTAAGTTCAACTACGAATCTTTGTGAAACACCCCCATATAGTAGGGTGGTTAAGGGGTCCGTGACTGCATTTTGGGGTACGATTCTTTTACTTGGCACAAATATTCCTTGAATCAAAAGAAGACAATTCATCCAAAGAGACACTCTGTATCTATGCAAATTAGGCCTAATTTCCGTAATTTATGCAAATGTATTCATGGGAATGGGATATTTAATGAAAATGGTGTTTTTTATTGAGATATTTGAAAGAGAACATATTCCTTGGATCAAAAGAAGAAAATTCATTCAAAGAGACACTCTGTATCTATGCAAATTAGGCCTAATATCCATAATTTATGCAAATGTATTCATGGGAATGGGATATTTATGACAATGGTGTCATTGGCATAGATATCCCATTCCCATGAATACATTTGCATAAATTATGGAAATTAACTCAAACTACACACCTACTCATACATGACGTTACGCTGACGCGGATGACGTCACTCATACAAAGTAAACGTTTCAATAACAATTCACTTGAATAATAAATACAAATGGAACTAATATGTCACGAAACATTGCTTTACACGTGACACACAAATAAAACACACATTTACGGAGCGATTTGGACAGATATCCCTTGATTAAATTTGCCCTGGACACATGGACAGTTATCCCTGCCACACCGGCAGTGTCACTTCGTTCTCAAAGGTAGGACACGTGATCGTTCTGGAGGTGAACATTACCCCCTATTTGCGGTGTTTCGCGTATACACATTTTCAGCAAATTATACCCCTTTTTTAACAACAAAAACGGGTACAAACGTCCATGTTTTTTGTATTTCGAGTACACATAAATCGAAATACCCTTTTTTTAAGACTTCAAGTACACATATAAAATATTCCGCGAACGTAATCATGAAATAATACCTTTTTTCTCCATTTCCACGATTTTAGTTTTGTTTGCGAACACATGCGAAAATGTACCCTTTTTGCGAAATTGTTAATGATGGTGCGTATACATGACCAATGTGTAGTGACACCACTGGGATGTGAGGAGGAAACAATCATATTTGAAATAAAATTTTACAATTATGCGATCACTTGGAAGGAGATCACTTCCACATGGATTACAAACCAAGCAAAAATATCAAGGAACTGAGTAACATTGTCCAAATCCTCAAAATCCAATTAGAATTCTAGCGGTTCCCTCATACCTTGTTGTATTCGTATTTACAATAAAAGCATGGGACAGGTTTCGTTTTTTCAAATTTCCCTTTCATTAAATGATATTTACGATTGAAGTGTTTAGATGTTAAACTATCCACTGGATCGTCGAAACCGTGTACAAAGTCAGTGCAAAGAGTTAGTGAATATCACTTTGCATTTTTGCTGATTACTCGGCCATATAACGTCCATTTAACTTGAAATTTGCACACAACACCCAGTGGACATATCATATAACAACAATATACATTGTATCAACCATTCGTCACTTTTTTCACTTGTCAAAAAAGTTACTAGATCCGACCGGGTTACGCGACAGACTGGTAGTGCAGTTTATGCATGACGGCGACAGATTTTTGCTTGATACTACCTATTCATTATTTCGAATGACATTGTCCTACACGTAGAAAATGAACCAAAGACCGATTAGTAAGCTCCCTCGCCATTTCGCAGGCCCCGTAGCCAGGGGGCGTTGGGTGCGTACGAACACCCCCCCCCCCCCCCCGCCCCCTCCAAATATATAATGACAAAAGGTCTTGGCCACGATCACCCCACCCCCCCCCCCCCCCCCACCCCCTCCCCACTCAACCCGCGCTTACACAACTCAACCAGTGTTCTCGGCCACGATCGGTCTCGGGCCACTTTGGTAAATTACGCACCCCCTTAGAAAAATCCTGGCTACGGACCTTCTTCATACGGGTCTAATGGTAGCCTTTAATTTAAAGTTCATAATAATACATGTCTGGAATGTGATATAGATTATAAAAGAAGAGATATAATTATAGTGTTTGTATATAGCTGTTAGAAGTATTACTTTATTGATTCGTAAATCCCCCAAAACGCACCATGACATACTTGTATGTGGTGAGAAATAATTAATGCAATATTGTGAACGAAAACACGAGTGCGTGCATAAATACGCCTAGTACCCATCCTATCCGTACAATCTCATTGATGAACAAAACTGACTTGTAATTGCTCTGAGAATCATAACGTTTTTCTATTAGGGTTGGGTACATCCTCTTCTGGCATAGACCTGTTTCTGGTGAATCTAACCATCGAGAAATCGGCGAAGTTTATTAAAAGTAAGTATCTGCTTGCTTTATAATCAAACTATCACTATAACGTGCACCGCTAGCATGTGTTACTGTAGTTTAATTCTAAAGACGGATTAATACAAAATATATAAATCAAAATGTAAATTAAAACGGAAATAGGCCAATGTTTATTGCATACATCTCGAATTATTCTTAAAAGGGGGAATCTTACTAAAGCAAAAACAAATAAATACTATTAGTTTTATTTCGCTTTTCAGTAAGTTCAGTTTGGTGCAATAATGACATTGTTTGATGGGGATCCAAAAGCTATTATAATGATTATAATAATACCAGTAGTGATAATGATAATACAAAATACTAAGAATAATAATAATAATAATAATATAAGAATACTACTACTACTACTACTTCTACTACCACTAATACTACTACTTCTACTACTACTACTACTACTACTACTACTACTACTACTACTACTACTACTACTACTACTACTACTACTACTACTACTACTACTACTACGACTACTACTACTACGACTACGACTACTACTACTACTACTACTACTACTACTACTACTACTACTACTACTACTACTACTACTACGACTACGACTACTTCTACTACTACTACTACTACTACTACTACTACTACTACTACTACTACTACTACTACTGCTACTATACTACTACTACTACTACTACTACTACTACTACTACTACTACTACTACTACTACTACTACTACTACTACTACTACTAATACTACTACTACTACTACTACTTCTGCTGCTGCTACTACTACTAATACTACTACTACTACTACTACTACTACTACTACTATTACTACTACTACTACTACTAATATTACTACTATACTACTACTCCTACTTCTACTACTACTACTACTATTACTACTACTACTACTACTACAACTACTACTACTACTACTACTAATACTACTACTACTACTACTACTACTACTACTACTACTACTACTACTACTACTACTACTACTACTACTACTACTATTACTACTACTACTACTACTACTACTACTACTACTACTACTACTACTACTACTACTACTACTACTACTACTACTACTACTACTACCACAGCTACTTCTACTACCTTTTTTTAGTATGATGATGATGATGATAATGGAAAAGGTGTCTACTTACATGGTGTACTTACGCTCGTTGCGCATCATAGCCCGGTAGTGACACTTCATGATTGTAAAATTTGATGTTGCTCTATGTAATGTTGTCATACATGTTCAGGTCAGCTTAGCAGAAAGATGGGCACAATGGATACCTCGTTGTCGACTTATAACAGCTCGTTCAACATTGACCTGTTCATTCTCGAAGACGACGGACAGCTTATCATCATCTCAATCCTCTTATCTGCGATTTGCGTCGCTGGTACCTTAGGCAACCTGCTGGTTATCCTGGCGGTGATATTGTCCAGGAAGCTTCGGTCTCCTACCAACTGGTTCATCACCAATCTCGCGTGCGCAGACCTCCTCACCAGCACTGGTGTCCCATTCATCGTCGTCGTCCGCATGAGCAAGTACGAGTGGCCGCTTCCCGGGTGGATCTGCACCGCGACCTCGGGACTGGTGGTCACATGCCTCGGTGTGAGCGTAAACTCGCTTGTCTTGATCGCCTTCAGTCGCTGGTACCTCATCACCAGGAACGCAGCTCGGTTCCAGAGGCTCTTCCGCTCGAGGAATGTCGCTCTGATGGTTGTCATGACTTGGTTGTTACCCATCTTGGTGGCGGCAGTTCCTCACTTCACTGGTAACCGGGTTTTCGGTTACTCCTACGAGCACGAGGTGTGCCTCTTGGATGCAACAGGTCGTGACGGGGTTTCCTATCAGTCGGTCTTACCCGTAGTCGGACTTCTTCCATACTTCGTGATTCTATCGGTGATATACATTCTCATATACCGCTTCGTTATGAAACACACCTTCAAGCATACCACAAATCTCAGATCGAGCTCCAACATCGCCATTGATGGACGGACTCCCGAAGCGACTGATTCTTACTCAAACGTGGAAGCCCATCATAACATCGATTCACCCCCAACATGCCCAACGGATCCAGCCGTGTCGGCAACATCTATTGTCATTGACAACGATCGACCACCAGCATCTCCTCATCTTGAGAACGACGGAAGCAACAGGAACATCAATCGGTCTCAGGTCAACGTCACCAAGAGGCTTGCTCTTATCATGGTGGCATTCTTCATCTGCTTCCTCCCGTATGGAGCAGGGGTCTTTGTCCACCCGAGCAGGTACGCTGCGCCCTGGACCAAGGTGTTCATCCACCTGAACAGCTGTATCAATCCCCTGATCTACGCAAATACCTTGCCAGTGTTCCGCGAGGTAATGGGGTGCGTTCTCAGATGTCGGTTCGGCAGGATTCCGCAACCAGTGGACTGCCTTCGACGACAAGGGCGCTAAAAAAAAATTATTATTTGTCATATGTTTTACCAATTTAGTTGGGTTTGCCAGATTTAACGGATCATGGTGGCTTAGCGGTTAGCGTGGGTTGAACCCAGACCGAGTCATACCAAAGACTTGAAAAATAGTACCTTCTGCCTTCTAGCCAGGCGCTCGGCATTTATAGAATGGAGATGGGAAAGTTAATCACACAAGTTATCAGAGTACTGGCCCCCTTTTGTAGCTTTCGCTACATTTAGTAGACGTGTGACCTAGGGCTAATGAATCGGAGATAGCGCCGCCAAAATTGGCAGACCATCATGCATATAGGTTTAGTGGTAGTACAGTTTTGGTAAGGCTGAACTTTAGTAACCAAAACTTGCACAATAACATTACAAACGTATAGCTCTAACTCCGACTGGGTAAAAAGAAAAAAACCTGTTATCATTCAAAAAGAGCCATTAAAACACAAGAGGGCGCTATCTAAGAAAGCATTGGTTTCAACCATGTGCATACAAAATTATGGAGCCATCACATGTTTTGATAAAATAATGATTAAACAGAGAGATCATGAACAACTATTAAAAAAACTCTTTTCAAATTTTTGGAAAAAGTGTAAGCATATTTTAATTTTTTTTTTTTAATCATTGAATAAATCTGGTTCCCATATTTATTCAGATCGGATATATTAAACAAATATACCATACACTGAGAGCCTCTAGTTGAAATTATGGATTCCGAGGTGACAGGAAAAGCACTATTTTCTGAGGGGCGCTAGCCCCGAAGAAAATCAGTGCTTGTCCGGGGGGTAATCGTCCGGGGGGTGGTTGTCCAGAGGGTAGTAGTCCGGTTGAAGGCAACTTGCATTTGTAATTCAGGGAACCTTTAAGACGAATCTGCAGGCCGATGTACTTATATGGTTGCCTTGGTACACATTAACTCCTGAGCAGAGCCTGCGATATGTTTGTTTGTTGTTGTCTTTGTTGTAATATATTACAATATGCAATTTCATTCAAAAATACCACCATCCAAAAATAATATTTTTAGCCAAAAAAAAGGGGTAACATTTGACTAGTCCATTCCACTAAAAGTTTTTTAAAAATTCAAAAAACGCTTCTTTTTTCTATCATTGTATAATGTTAGTGTATAAATAATTATTTTTGATTAATTGATATGTTGTAAACACGACTCAATGGTTCATTGTATGAAACAATATTTTGTTGTTGTTATTTTGTTTTTACCTTTGTACCTTGTGTTTAATTATGTTCAAAGTTCAAACTATGTGGAAATAAATCAAACAATCAAATAAATTAAATAAATGAAGACAGGGCCTACCTTTGTGATTTCCAATCTCATTTGAGACAAAACAAATGCTTTCATGTTATATTTTCCCGAAAGATTGTGTGTATATTTCATGTTTTAATTGGATGAACAATTAAGAAAGATATATTGTTCAGATTCGTGATATTGTAGCATGTATTCCCGTATGTGTGCTTTAATTTTCGTTTTCCATTTGCAAGGTGCCAAGTGATAATGTTGTAATGATTACTCCAATTGTCACTACTTTCCATGCACGATGTCCCTGTCGTATTTTTGTCATGTATAGCCTACCGGTATGTATCTTTTTGTATTTTTGTGTATAAGAACATACCACTGTTCGGGGATCTTTCCATCCATAAGGCCATTTGGCCTTCTCTATACTGTAGTTCATTTTTCTGGTATAATGTTCTTGTATATTGTGAATGGTTATCATTGTAATAGTAAATATATTACTCATTGCGGATATAGTATCGGAAATAATATCGCTAGTGATATTCGTTTGTCTCGCAATGTATGGTCAACATGGAATCTAAAAGATCACGACGTTTCGTATGCTACTGCAATACTTTGTCAATACTTTGTCATTGTATATATATATTCGTATTGCTTTTCGTATTGGAAATGAATAAAATGAAATTGGATTCGGAATTGGTCAGCAGGCTCGTGACATTCATCCGGTATTTAATTGTTTAGTAACATCCGGTGTAGAACTTATACGTGGTATATAAATACAACTGTTAAAAGGGATTGTATCGTTGTTGTTTTGTACATTATGTATTATTTATGTAATTACATATGTTTGCACAACAAAAATTTGTTTTAAAGGGATAGTACAGTTTTGGTCAAACTGAATTGTTGTAACCAGAACCCACCACCATAACATTGCAAACTACACAAAGTAATAGTTATAACTACACAATGCTCGAAACGATTTTTGATCAAATCAAGTTTATTCTGTCATTAAAATTGTGTGCTCTTTCAAATTTGACACTCGGTTTTTCATTACCTCACAAACAAATTATTTGGTGCAGCGCCCTCTATACCAAAACTGAACTACCCCTTTAAAGATGAAACAACGACGTTTGATTAATTATATCGTATATAAGTCGTTTACTGTCTTTAATTTGTATGGTTCAAGTCAATATAAAAGCCAAATGTCAGCATTGGAAAAGTTACCTTAAGCATCTATAATCTATATTGGCAAACTAATTGATAAATACTGTTGAGCAAATCTTTTTTTTAGGGCTTATGTGGTACAATCCGAATCTTAGTATCGTTAAATGCAGAAATATCAATTGAAAGTTCCATTCGCGCCGCTGAGATTGGGCAATCATTTCATCGCCTGTTCAGCCCTCCCCGCCGGGCTGAGTACATAGCCTCACGCACAAACAGCTCACATTCCATGCGGTTACAGCTTTTGCTCGCATCGTGCATCCGGTTAAATTGAAGCATAGCCGTATATAGGTGCTATTTGTTTTTATTTCGAACATTTTATTGCTCAAATAGTCAATTTAGAATTATAGCAATGTTGTCAAAATATATTTACATTAAACTTTCGGCAGCGCAACCGTTACGAGTCGATGTACGCGACTGCATGAAGCCGAGCGCGCACAAATTCTGTACCGTATTGTATACACGGGTGCGGATATCGTCAAACGGACGATTATTACTGCGACAAATCTACGGCAGGCCATCAGTATTCGGTGATAAAATATGAACTCAATATTCGTTTTTTTCACCAGGTCAACAGTAGTCGTTTTCTGTTAAACTTTCACAAATCTTTCAATTGTATTTTACAATGATATTGATATAGGATTGAAGTCTTAAATGTCATTTTGTGCAATATCTGACACTTTACATGGATCACTTTAACAAATACGTTACGATGTATTCTTTCACATGGTGGGTGATACAAGTGGATATTGCATTTTGTGTGTGGGGGGGGGTGGGGGGCGCCCGGGCGTTTCCCAGCAATTATAAGTTTTAATGTCACTGGAAGATTTCCGTTTTGGGCGTATTACGTGGTCATGTGTAGATGACTTTCCGTTGCAAAACTGAAACTATCCATGGGATCTATTTTCACATATCAAATGTTCTATGTATAGCATGTATGTGTTCGTAATCGATGCGTCCAGCCTAAAGGGATAGTACAGTTTTGGTCAAACTGAATGTTAGTAACCAAAATTTGCACTATATCACTACAAACGATTAGTTATGATTCCACCATGCTCGAAAAGTAGAAAAATTAACGAACGGCCAAATTGAAATTCAACAAGGTGATAGTTTTAACCCCGTTTTATAAAAAAAAGTTGTGAATGTGACGTTTTGTAAAAAAAATAATGGTTCAATAGAGAGACCATTAACAACTATTGAAAAACGTCTTGGTAAATTTTAGAAAACGTGCAGGCATTATTTAGAGTTTTGTTTTATTGTTGAATAAATGTGGGCCCCACATTATTCCAATCGGATATATTTATTGATATTCAGCTCTTTTATTCTGAACCAGTGGGGCTCTCAAGCATTACAAGGAATACATTCATGTCAAGTACTTATTTACTACACCTGGGTTGAGAATAGCAATAATAGATAAAGTGCCTTTTCAATTGTTTTATTTTCTTGTCCGTGTGGGCAACCAAATATGACACCTTCTGGAGGTTTTTTCTCTCTTGGAGCCATCAATTTCGGGCCACCAACATTTAAACATATTTGATAATATTTCATTTTTGTTTTGCAAATGTGGATAACATTTAAATCAATTAAATTAAATTGAATTTTCCAAAGTGGGCTACAAAGACAAATGCCAGCATTTAGCCCGATAAAATGCACCCTTTTCATGTTCTTCCTATCCTTATTATTATGTCTCTTGGTGAAAATCTGTGTATAATTCCTCTTATTTGTTGAAAATTACTATATTATGATCAGAGCCTCGTTGTAGAAAGAGTTGCAATCGATTATTAAACCAGAACGTCAATGACGTAGCGCTCATCCGGCATCTCGCAACATCAAATATCGCAAATTTCATGTGGTACACTTTTCATCTGGTAAACAAATTAAAAATTGATGTCCTGGAAGGGACATAAAAAAATTAAAAAAATTAGAGTGAAAAAAATATAAATTTGACGCCCCGGAAGGGACATGGGGAAAAAAAAAAATAAATAAAAAAAAAATAAATAAATAAAAAATAAAAACATTTAAATTAATTTTTTAAAAAAAGAAAGAAAAAATAAATAAATGAATTAATAAAAAAAAAAATAATAAATAAAAAAAATTAAAAAAATAAATAATAATAATAATAAAAAAAATAATAATAACCAAAAAATAATAAAAAATTACCATAATTAATTAATGGAGAAAAATTTCAAAATTCTGTGTACAAGTTTAGTGTACCAAAGTTAGCTCTACCAGATAAAGCAAACCAAATCAAAATCGGTCGAGAAATGAAGGAGAAGAAGTATTTTTTGTGATTTCGAATAAATTTGCATAAATTACCATAGATAATGAATTTCATGATTCTGTGTAGAAGTTTTAAATCCCCCTCCTAGCCCTATTAGATAAACCAAACAGAATGAAAATCGGTCAAGAAATGAGGGAGAAGAAGCAATTTTTGTTATTTTTGGAATAAATTTGCATAAATTACCATAATTAATTAATGGAGAAAAATTTCAAAATTCTGTGTAGAAGTTTAGTGTACCAAAGTTAGCTCTACCAGATAAAGCAAACCAAATCAAAATCGGTTGAGAAATGAAGGAGAAGAAGCATTTTTTGTGATTTCGAATAAATTTGCATAAATTACCATAGATAATGAATTTTACGATTCTGTGTAGAAGTTTTAAATCCCCCTCCTAGCCCTATCATATGAAACAATCAGAATCAAAATCGGTTGAAAAATAACGAAGAAGAAGCATTTTGAAAACTGTGGACGGACGGACGGACGGACGGAAGGACGGACGGACGGACGGAAGGACGGACGGACGCCGGACGCAACGGCATGGCATAAGCTCATCAGGCCCTTCGGGCCGGATGAGCTAAAAATTGAAATTAATTGACGGTCAGATTATGTAAGTCAATGAGCAAATATGATTGGTTCAAATGTGCATATCTGATTTGCAACTAATTGCAACTTATTGGACTTATCAATGATAACTGATCAATGGAACACGTATATAGGAACATTTATCTAAGCAATTTAATTTCAAGGTAATATATAATTATTTTTATCCCAGCAATTTTTTTTTGGCTATTTTGAACCCCCGTAAGCGATTTTGTCACCTTTTTTTCACTTTCGTCCACGAGCCGCGAAGTGGCAATTTTTTTTGCTATTTTGAACCCCCGTAAGCGAATTTTGTTCACCTTTTTTACGACTTTTGCTGACGAGCCGCGAAGCGGCGACTTTTTTTGTCTATTTTAAACCCCGGTAGGTGATTTTGTTTCACCTTTTTTCACTTTCGTCCACGAGCCGCGAAGCGGCGAATTTTTTGCCTATTTTGAACCCCTGTAAGTGATTTTTTGGTCCCTTTTTCTCTTTTTTCACAGATACATTTTAACTTAGCAGCCCAAGGTGGGGGGGTTAAACCCCCTAAATCCCCCCCCCCCCCCCCGTAGATCCGCCACTGTTTTGGAGGGGGGTGTCCCCCCTCCTACACCAGGGAACTTTGGCAATTATAAACACCCGAGGTTGTGAAATATTATGTATGTGAGCGAGCGGAGCGAGCTTGAAAATTTTAGCCATTTCACAGCGGCAAATCCCAAAATCCCGGAGAAAATGAGGGAGAAAAGATGGAAAAGGAATAAATGAAAAAAGGCACCAATGTCGAAGGTTTTTTTAAGAAAATGGGACCCATGTCTAAGGATCTTTCTTGAAATCAGCTGGTTACCAAGCACCGCGCCGGTATCGCGAGTGTCGCGAGTATTATTGGGTCGCGTGCCAGGGATACATGTTATAGGATTTTGTGAAAGAAAGTAAAAAAAAAAATAAAATAAAATAAAAGCGTCATTTGTGGCTGTCGGCTGTGTGACAATTTCGTAAACGAAGCATAATGATATACATTATAACATACGAAAGAATTTGAAGGGGGTGCTGCGCACCCCCTGGAAATTTTCCGGGGGTGCTACAGCACCCCCAGCACCCCCGCTTCCCAGGGCCATGCCTAGACCATACGCAAGTTACACATCCCCCCCCACCTTGTGAGGTGGGGGATGCATACCAGTGCTGTAGGACTCGAGTACGGACGCGGACTCGAGACCGGTCTCGAGTCCGTATTTCTCGGGACTCGGACTCGGACTCGGACTCGAGCCACAAAGACTCGGTCTCGGACTCGGACTCGACCAATGGTGACTCGTAACTCGGGCGAAAATCGGGCCGAGACCAGCAACGAGACCGGCATTTTTTCCGTTTTCCCACGTTTATTTATAGTTCATAAAATTACCCCAGCGCAAGCAAAAACAAACCCGTTGTTCTGGCGTAACCTTGCTCGCTTGGGTGTGGCATTCTGGAAAATGATCGTAACATCGCCTCAACAAGCTATTATATGCCTAAATAGACGTTGAGATTTGTCGTTTTATGTTTTGGAACACGTAATACACGGTCAAGTATTACGGCCAGAACGTGAATTAATTTACGAAAGCCTGATATGATGCGACTAAAATTGAACAACGAGCAATACGCGCGCTATTGTTAGTGTGCATTCAGCTGTGTGCTGAGAGAATGGGCATGGTTGTTTGATGATATGACGAGCAGTAAATGCGATTTATCAGGCACTGACTTGGTAACAATTGACAAGAATGGGAACCTGACATGGTGTCACTCAGCGCGCCCTGAAACAAAAATTACTCGACCAAAATGACAGTTCTAAGTATCGTTTTTCATTGGAAAGATACCATATCCTACGGACATATCATTTTTATTACTATATTTTGGGAAGTGGCCCGTTCCGTTTTTTGGGGGCCACCCTGTATTGCAGTATATAACCATCCAATCTGATAACAAAATCATAGTTCAATTTCAAACTTCAATCAGGTCATGATAGATGCATGCGACTGAATAATTCACACCAATTTCAAGAAATATAATGTTCAAGTATCGCACCAGTCCCTTCAATTTCAGTCCATTATGTAGCGCCTCCCCCCCCCCCCCCCATTATAAATTTGAATTACGTTATTAATCAGTGTTTCTTTTCTTTCCAATTGGTTCTTGATAGTGATTGCTCTTCATTGCTCTTCTGTTCATAACTGACAGTTTATGGCACAAAACGTGAATTTTCAGATATTTTATATTTTTTGCTAAAAATTGTGATCTTAAAAGGATTAGAAAATTGCTGAAATTCATGCTTAACTTCAACAATGATTACTTTTCATCAACTTGACTGTTTGCACATGAAGTTATATCCCTTAATCCATTTGACAGTGAACCTTAGGAAAAGATACGCAGCAGTTCCTTATCCACTGTATTTTTGGGAAATGTAAGGGTGACAAAGATCAACTAAATTCTTGTCCCGTCTGTCACACTTTTTATGAACTTTTTATCCTGCATAGACATCAATAATTGAATTTGTCTCATACTCTGTAATAATAACCTTGGACATTGCCCAAAATCATTTCTGCAGATACCTCTTTGTCATTTCTTTGATGGTGTCTATTTATGTTATAGAGAGTTCACTGTAAGGCATTTATCATAATGGAACTGATGTGACATAAAAATAATTGCAATTTAAGATTTTCCCATTGGGACTCGGACTCGGACTCGGACTCGGATGTCCGGGACTCGGGACTCGGAAGTCCGGGACTCGGACTCGGACTCGGACTCGGACTCGGACTCGACTCGGACTCCAGGGACTCGGGCTCGGACTCGGACAGGGTGGACTCGACTACAGCACTGATGCATACCCCTCACCCCCCCCCCCCCCCCCCCCCCGTTGTCTACGCCCCTGCCCGAGAGGAAAATACGGCTAGAAGTAACGGGCATTATATTCAGTAAGCGAAATTGCCAGCGTTTGGCTCTCCTTTAAATTAATTATTTGAACTGAATCCAACGCAGGCACGAATCATCTCCTTTCAAACTTGTTCAATCCTTTATCTTTGTACATGTATTAGTGGAAACTCAATTCACGAAATGTCATCTTTATTCATACCTGCTCCTATTATGATGTGCATGGTTATGGAAACAATTGCAAATACGTGAAGGAATGAATGTAATGAATAAATGTACTGAATAACTTTTTTTTTGCCTAAAAAACTGTATTAGCTCGCATTCAGCGGCGAAGCAACGGGGGATGTAGAAAACATGGGTGAAAATCTGTGTAAAAATAAATGAACAGGCTATATAGGGTGAGGTGAGCTCCCGATTATTCGCTTGCCGGGTACGGACCTTCTTCATACGGGTCTAATGGTAGTTTTTAATTTAAAGTTCATAATAATACATGTCTGGAATGTGATATAGATTATAGAAGAAGAGATATAATTATTGTGTTTTGTATACCTGTTAGAAGTATTTATTGATTCGTAAACCCCCCAAAACGCACCATGACATACTTGTATGTGGTGAGAAATAATTCATAATATATTGAAAACGAAAACACAAGTGCGTGCATAAATACTCTAAATACCCATTCTATCCATACAATCATATCGATGAACAAAACTGACTTGTAATTGTTTTGAGAGTCATTACGTTTTCCTATTAGGGTTGGGCACATCCTTTTCTGGAGTTTATGCTGACGGTTTAATATCCATAGACCTGTTTCTAGTGAATCTAACCATCGAGAAATCGGCAAGGTTCATTAAAAGTAAGTATATGACTGTTTTATAATCAAACTCTCACTATAAAGTACACGACTCCGATGGGTTACTGTGGTTTATTTAGAGACGTAATAAATAAGAATGTATAAATCAAATTGTAAATATAAATGAATCAAATTGTAAATATAAATGAAAATAGGCCAAAGCTTATTGCATACAACCCGATTTATTCTTTTTAAAAAGAGGAACCTTACTAAAGCAAAAATAAATTAATACAATTATTTTTATTTCGCTTTTAGATAAGTAAAGCTTTGTGCAATAATGACATTGTTTGGTTGGTTCCAAACATAATTATGATGATAGTAATAATGACATAAATACTGCAAGTATATTCTACTACTACTTCTACTACTACTACTACTACTACTACTACTACTACTACTACTACTACTACTACTACTACTACTACTACTACTACTACTACTACTACTACTACTACTACTACTACTACTACTATTACTAATACTACTACTAATACTAATACTACTACTACTTCTGCTACTACTACTACTACTACTAATACTAATACTAATACTAATACTAATAATAATACTAATACTAATACTAATACTAGTACTACTACTACTACTACTACTACTACTACTACTACTACTACTACTACTACTACTACTACTACTACTACTACTACTAACTACTACTACTAATACTACTACTACTACTACTACTACTACTACTACTACTACTACTACTACTACTACTACTACTACTACTACTTCTACTTCTTCTTCTCCTACTACTATTATTACTTCTACTACTACTACTACTACTACTACTACTACTACTACTACTACTACTACTACTACTACTACTACTACTACTACTACTACATACTACCACTACTACTACTTCTACTACTACTACTACTACTACTACTACTACTACTACTACTACTACTACTACTACTACTACTACTACTACTACTCCTACTATACTTCTATACTACTATACTATTACTACTACTACTACTACTTCTACTTAATTTAAATGTGATGTATGTAATATTGTTATTCATATTCAGATCATATCTAAAAAGGAATGGGCGCGATGGATACCTCACTGTCGACGTTTAACATCTCGTCCAACACTGATCTGTTCATTCTGGAGGACGACAGACAGATTGTCGTCATCTCCATCCTCTTATCGGCGATCTGCGTCACTGGTATCCTAGGCAACCTGCTGGTCATCATGGCGGTGATGTTGTCCAGGAAGCTTCGGTCTCCGACCAACTGGTTCGTCTCCAATCTCGCGTGCGCCGATCTTATTACCAGCATCGGTATCCCCTTCGAGGTCGTCGCCCGCATGAGCAAGTACGAGTGGCCACTTCCCGGGTGGATCTGCACCGCGACCTGGGGGCTGGTGGTCACGTGCCTCAATGTGAGCGTTAACTCTCTCGTCTTGATCGCCTTCAGTCGGTGGTACCTCATCACCAGGAACGCAGCTCGCTTCCAGAGACTCTTCCGCTCGAGAAACGTTGCTATGATGGTGTTCGCGTCTTGGCTGTTACCCATCTTAGTGGTGGCAGTTCCTCACTTCACTGGCGACCGGGTGTTCGGGTACTCCTACGAGCACGAGCTGTGTCTCTTGGATGGAATAGGTGATGGCTTCGGTTCCTATCAGTCGATTCTAGCTGTTGTCGTAATTATTCCTTACTTTGTGATTTTATCGGTGATATACATTCTCATCTACTGGCACGTTAGGAAACATGCCTTCAAGCCTACCACCAATCTGAGATCAAGGTCAACCATCGCGCTTGATGGACGGACTCCCGAAGCGACTGCTTCTTACTCAAACGTGAACCAATCACCCACATCATGCCCAACGGATCCAGCCGTGTCGGCAACATCTATTGTCATTGACAACGATCCATCACCAGCACCCCCTCATCTTGAGAACGACGGAAGGAACCGGGAAATTAATCGGTCCCAGATCAACGTCATAAAGAGGCTTGCTATTATCATGGTAGCATTCTTCATCTGCTTTCTCCCGTATGGAGCACGGGTCTTTTTCCACCCGAGCAGGTACGCTGCGCCCTGGACCAAGGTGTTCGTCTACCTGAACAGCTGTATCAATCCCCTGATCTACGCGAAGACCTTGCCAGTGTTCCGCGAGGTAATGGGGTGCATTCTCAGATGTCGGTTCGGCAGGATTCCGCAACCAGTGGACTGCCTTCGACGGCAAGGGCGCTAAACTAAAATGATTGTTTGTCTCATGTTTTACCAATTAACTTGGGTTTGCAAGATTTAAGGTGGGTGCATTATGTTACGAAATCTTGAATCATCATTTTCCATTTGCTAAGTGATAATGTTGTAATGATTACTCCAATTTGCACTACTTGCAATGCACGATGTCCCTGTCATATTTTGTCATGTAAAGCCTATGTGTCTTATTGTATGTTTGTGTATAAGAACATACCATTGTTCGGGGAAATTTGCATCCATAAGGCCATTTGGCCTTCTTTATACATCATTTTCTGGTATAATGTTCATGTATGTTGTGAATGGTTATCATTGTATATATATATATTCGTATTGCTTTTCGTATTGAAAATGGAAATGAATAAAATGAAATTGGAATCGGAATTGGTCAGCAGGCTCGTGACATTCATCCGGTATTTAATTGTTTAGTAACATCCGGTGTAGAACTTATACGTGGTATATAAATACAACTGTTAAAAGGGATTGTATCGTTGTTGTTTTGTACAATATGTATTATTTATGTAATTACATATGTTTGCACACACAAAAATAGTTTTAAAGGGATAGTACAGTTTTGGTCAAACTGAATTGTTGTAACCAAAACCCACCACCATAACATTGCAAACTATGCAAACTAATAGGTATAACTCCACAATGCTCGAAACGATTTTTGATCAAATAAAGTTTATTCTGTCACTAAAATGTTATGCTCTTTCAAATTTGACACTCAGTTTTTCATTACCTCACAAAAACAAACTATTTGGTGCAGCGCCCTCTATACCAAAACTGCAGTACCCCTTTAAAGATGAAACAACGATGTTTAATTACTTATATCGTATATAAGTCGTTGACTGTCTTTAATTTGTATGGTTTAAATCAATATAAAAGCCAAATGTCGGCATTTAGGAAAGCTACATAAGCATATATAATCTATTGCCAAACTAATTGATAAATAATGTACTGTTAAAATAATCTTTCTCTTTTCGGGCTTATGTGGTAAAATCCGAACCTTAGTATCGTTAAAGGGCGACTAAATTAAAAAATAAAAAGACTTTGGTTGATATATAATAATGAATACATCACATATCTGTTGACTATTTGATGTATATTTTTGTCATATTTTTAATATTATTTTGTATATTATTTTTATTGTAAGACCTGCTAAGATCCACCCCTAAAAAATCCTCTACCATTGACTTCTCT
>JBAMJV010003132.1:0-38329 GCA_037951105.1 Echinarachnius parma
TCCATGGTCTGAAGGATGTGTTAAATATTTGGAATTGTATGTACTAATCAAGATTTGGTTGTTAAAATCAATTGTGAAACGAAACTATACAGAAGATTCAAAGAATTGTAGATAATTGGAAAAAGATTAACCTCGCACTCATTGGCAAAGTTCTTATCGTAAAAACATTACTGATAAGTCAAGTTATTAATTGGATTATGTATTATTCAGTATCACAACATATGAAGAGCTCAGTTCCAAAAGGCGCTAAATCCACTTTCCATACAAAAAATGAGTTAGCGATATCAGTACATTAATAAGCTACGTAACTATCCAGAATCCAAATTTCAGGACAAATTACACAATCAAATTTAAAATCTGGGACGATCCATATGTATATTCCCATAGACATGTCACATGTGTACAAAGTATGACAAAGAAACCTGCTTTACTCCAAATTTGAAAAAGTGGATTTAGCGCCTTTTGGAAGAAAACAAATAGGCTGGACAAAATTGTGTATAATTTTGTATGGAATTCAAAAGTAGATAAAGTAAAACAAATAAAAATGCTTAAAGGGATCTTAAATGGACTTTATATGGCCGAGCAATGAGCAAAAATGCAAAGTGACATTCACTAACTCACTATACTCACTTTGTACACGGTTTTGACGAGCCATTGGATATTTTAAATTACAGAAAGCAATACCGAAACAATGGATGAATAACATAAAAGAGCATATTTGTTTAGAGATACCCGAGGTTATTATTAGTGGATAGGAAAGCAGCATCGAGAGTTTATCGAGTAAATTATTTCATGTTGCATTGTTAAAAAAGAGAATTGTAAATGAAGGTCGATCATACTGGACAAATACATTAGACATTGATGTTGATTGGAATCAGGTTTACAAACGGAATATTATTGATATTAAGGAAACAAATTGAAACAGTTTAACTTAAAGATAATTCATAATTTGATTGTTGTGAAAAGAAAATCATTTGTACTGGAAATGTGTAGCACAGATATACATGTAAAGCAATGTAAATAAGACATAGAACACGCATTTTTAAAATGCAACATGAATGACATATTCTTTATAAAGTTTATACAGATGGTGAAAATGTTTATAAGATCTACGTAGATATTAACATATTTACTTTATTGAAAATAAAATCAATGATATTCTAACGTTAGCATTTTGGAGTATTTATCAATTGATAGTCATTCGAAACAACCATGGAAAAGATGAGAGGAAAAACAATTTATGGCTTACGTTCTTAAAAGAAGTTTACTCACGCTTGCAGATAAATGATTATCTTTCTGAAGAAGGAAACAGACATTGTGGCTATAATCTACTAAATGCTTATGTACTTCTAGTTTGTAAGAAATCATACAAAAAACATGACTTATAAATTTGTATGAAATGTGCAGTAATGAATAAATGCCGAGAAGGCGAAACAATAATCATTTGATTACCGTTAAAGGTACACCTGTAAAGTGTCAGATATTGCCCAAAATGACATTGGAGACTTCAATCCTATACCAAAAATCATTGTAAGATGTTCCGAATGATGTGTGGAAGTTTCATTGGAAAAACACTGCTTTCCTGGTTAAAAAAGCGTAAATTTGCGTCAGCTTTTACAACGAAATAGACGTATGACGTGCATATGACCGTTCATGAACGTTCTTGAACTGAATGATTTTCAATGATAGATATCGTCATACTAAAGGGGCATTTGAAAACATCTAACCCTATTTTATTATTCTCTACCATAAGCCAAACAGCACGGTAGAAGAGAAATGTGGAAGCTCAAATTATTTTTTGTGGAGTTAGACACTTTACAGATGCACCTTCAATATAAACATAATAATTACTGAATGGTTGGTGTTGTTCCTGTATATGGTAATGTTGGTGTTCATGTTACTATATTATCAATTTATTCATAATTATTATTTGTATCATTATTATTTTGTTGTTAGTATGCAGGCTGCATGCACAGGGGTAAATTTAACCAATGTAAAAAAATATCCAGATACTCCATACAAATAATACAGACAATTATCATCGTCGTGACGTATATTTTTCTTAAATGATAGTAATATCATACTATGATATTTTATATTACATTTCCATGTAGCCGCTAAGAAATATATTTTAGGCCCGTCATCTTTTATTCTTTATCTAACTTTGCTAGTTTCGGTTAATTTGACTCTTAGTTCATAAGCTACATATAATACGCTTTTTATCAGCACCACATCCACTTGTAAACTATCTAACCTTTTATTTTATAGATTATTTAAAATATGTATACAATTGTTTTTTTTTACATTTATATGAAATAAGGCGCTTAATGTGCACAGTTACAGAAATCTTCCATCCAGACATTAATGACCCAAACATAGCAATGTTTTACATACATAATCCAGTATAATGACAGCAGAACAGTCTGAAAATAATCTTGTATAATGACTCAACAAGTTCCAATATCTTTCACGCACCCAAATTATACGGAGAAAAGATTGTCGAATAGTCGATAATTTGTCCGACATTTGTACGAATTTCAGAACAAATTAAAATCAAATATGATATAGATTTTAGAATGATATTTGTACAATATAAGAATAAACGTATAGAGTTCTCCCGCGTGAATTTAGAAAAGAGGCATATGTGTGCATATAGACAGAAACATGCACAAAATGATTTAAATTTTACATTAAAACACGACTCATGTCGGAATATTGGAATAAAAATACTGATAAATATTAATGCCCTAGTTATATCACTCTCCACTGCCACAATTATGACTTTAAAAACAGATTCGAAAGACAAATATCGACTCACCTATATGAGTATGCTGATCGTAGTCTCGTTAATGTGCAAGTAATCGTTTAGAGCGGGCAGGACCGTTATTTTGTAGATGATAAATTTCCCGCCGTTGAATGTTTATTTTGGCATGCCCATGCAGCATGCGCAGACGGAAACTACGCCCACGTAAGTATGCTAACAGTTGAATTATTAATTATTTTTGAAAATGCTTATAGTTATACCCCGCACGCGATTTTCTTTTTTTTCGCAGTGGGACTATTATACCGTAGGCTATTAATAAACTCTTATCAGGCAAGCCACCAACTCGCTGCACTAGTATATCATTAGGAATATGACTTCATCACCAAAAATAAATGTATACGTATTCATTGATTCTCTTCTCATCGGATGTAGACGGTTCTATATTTTTCGTACATACCTGGATGGAGACGTTCATTAGTCCAATGTGTTTTTAACTATACATGTTTTCTTAATGGTTTCCATTGAAGATTCAGCGAGGTTGCCCCATTGGCATGCAACCTTGGGCAATTTTTCATTATAAAGATAAGCGGCTAATAGGGTCATAGAATCAGTGTACTGACTTGTATATCTACAAATAATACAAAAGTGATCAAAACAATTAATGTAGGGTCATTTGGGGGTAATACATCCATTCCCCGTACTCATTTGTAACATCCTGAAATCCAAGATGGCTGCTCCTAATTTGCATATGTATTAATATTATTGATTTTGCAGTGGATACAACCTCTAATAAGCAATACTTCCAGATTATTCTTTGTTCAATCATGTTCTATATAAATTATATGTATTCAAGATATTTCAGATGAGTAGCCACCTTGGCAACTTCTGGCAATGCATAGAATAATTAGGTTATTTATACCTGATTTGCATATTCCACAATAACTGAGTATATTGGGAACCCAGAAAGTAAAAATAACAAGTAATACCAATTTACCCAGGTCTTTTTGTTGGGGGGGGGGGGGGGGGGGGGGAGGGGGGCAATAAAACCATTTTTGATACTTATTTCCATATATCACCGTGAAAACCCTTTTAAATCAATGATCGATGGCTTCCCTCCAAATTACACATGTTATGATAACACGAGTTCATTCTTTTGGGTATATTAGATCAAGATAATAAATTTGGGACTTTCAATTATCGGAATTAGCAACTAGAATACTTTAATCGCAATTTAGTTGGTTGCTTATAGTAAACAAAAAAATATATATACTTTTATTTAAAAAAAAAATTTAAATGCAGTCAAAGGGGCGAATAACATTATCTCCTTTAAAAAGCCAAAGGCGGCTATCTTGGATTTGTGTGGGTTACCATGGTGATAAGTCAGAAATGGATATGTCGTCCCCCAAAACCTTGGAAAAGTTGTATAACTCGTCACTTTTACCTTTTGGGTTCACAATATTATACACGGTTTTACATGATTTCAGTGAATATTCAAATTCATAAAACCCCCGCTAGCTTATGCTAAATCTACTTTGGGGACCTGGCTAGGAATTGAACACATTGGCCCGGATTCACAAAGGAGGTTTGTACAAACCATGGTTTACACCTATTGGAGTGCCATTTGTAAACTGATGGAGAAAGAATGTAAACTCCTTACTTGTTAACAATGTTGATGGTACACATTTACTAAATGCACAAAATAAATGTTTGTCTTCTCAGATGGTGAAATTTGCTGGTTAGCAAGCTATTACAGTCATACGGTATACGTGTAAATATAAATGATTATAAATTGTTTTACTTGTATACGAGCAGCACTCCATAGATGTAGACCCTGGAATAAACTATGGTTTGTACAAACCTCATTTGTGAATCCGGGCTAAATATGTGTTATGTTGAAACGCATATAATGTTGATTAAAATCATATATATTTTCTAATTATCAAAGAGATTTCATGAATTGTATGTGAAGATCATGAAATCTCTTTGATAATTAGATTGAATCAACATTTTATGCATTTCAACATAATTTTTACAAAACTGTTTCAAGACACTAATGCATGTTTTTCATAATATTTAAGACCATCGGGGTTTGCGTGTGCAATTTGCATATGCAATATCGAGCTTTTACCAGAGATGTTTTTCTTAATTGCTGATATACCAATTAATATACAGACACACATTATAACACACATATAATATAATATATAATTTATATAATCAATTAAAAATTAATGCATGATAAACACATCTTTATTCATTATACTAATCATTGTCATTGATGTTTTATCCTGTTTAATTGTTGTATTGAGTATGGTAGTAATGTATTTGCTCTATACACAATCATAATGATCTATATATTTGTGTTAAAAGCTTTCATGATTCATTTGCCTTTAAATATGTAATTTCTTAGTATCTCACATTTGATTTATTTTGTTTTATGATAATTATGCAGACATTATATCAATTTAACTTCCTTTTTTGCGTGGTGGATTATGTATGGGTGTAATTATTGTCCGGGCTGCCTGAGGGAAAGAGGTGTTTATGTAATTATGGGGGGGGGGGGGGGGGGGCGGGTCGTATGGTAATTATCCTAGGGGGTAATCGTCCGGGGTTAATTGTCTTGGGGGTAATTGTCTGGGTGTAATTGTCTTGTGGGCGATTAATTCCCTTTGGGGTAATTGTCCGTGTGGTAATCGTCCGGGGGTCATGGTCCTAGAACCCCAAAGTTATGACGTTTCTAAACAACTTGTCCTTTGATTTGGGCATTTGATAATATGCTTATATAAGTACAATTACCAATTGCAATGAATATGCAGTTGACAGTACTTCAGTACTATATATGTATATGCCAGGTCTAAAATCATATGGACGGTTCTTGGACTACTGCCCCCTGGACCATATACTTCAAACATATTATCAATAGCCCAAACCAAAGGACAAGTTGTTTAGAACCATTGCTAATTTATATATATTACAGTAAATTTAACGCTATAAGTTTGGTACAATGTACTCGAAACAATATCCGTGAACTCGCTGAAGTGCAGTCCTGTTTAAATATGATATGCAAATAAAATACAATTTTAAAAAGGAAAGGGAATCCACCAAGTCTAGTATTCACTTGGCATTGCGTGCAAGCCACCAACTCACTGCACTTTAGACAATAATATATGACTTTCAAACATAAAACAAAAATAATAATAATATATGACTTTCATAACTATTTATACAAACAAGATGTCCTTTGTATATTGAACTGAATAAGCACAATGATTGGTATTATTTTTATTTTGGTTTCATTTTGCTGTAAGAATTATTATGCCTCTTATTGTTTATAATCCTCAGGTGCCTGATGAAATACGTTACAAATTAATTGTTCGACCACTGAGGACGTACTATGTATATCAATGGGGACATTCCCTTTGCTCTCTGTCCTCGGTAGTCAATCTATAAAATTCTACACACACTAACAATTCTCTCACACAAACACACACACACACACACTCACATATGCACACAACAGGGGTCGCGGAAAGGTTTTGAAAGTGCAGGGGCTGACCACATTTTAATTTTTATAATAATTGTAATTGTATGCCTATGTATTTTTTTTTTAAAGCCATAAAAGCCCCCCCCCCCCCTCCTCCCCCCCCCCCCCCCCCCCCCGGTTCCACGGCCCCTGCACAATACAACATGACACTAAATAACTCACGACTGCAAATAATATTTACAATTTTCTGGGTTTTGTTTATATTGATATACATAATTACATTTCAACATTTTAAATACATGTAATAACAACAATAAGCTACATGTACATGGGCAACTCCAGCGTCACGGACATTACAAATCAGAGAATTTTCATGACTTTCCAATGCCACTACTAATTCATACCTCTAACTAATGTCTAACTTTTATTTTGATTACAAAACAATATCCTAGTTAAGTATGCAAAAAAAGTTTCAGAACATTTATCCAATTCGTTACTGAGTAATTCTGTGAAATGTGCGCCGTCACGGACATTACATCTTTTGGACATGACTTTTTGCATCCATATACATCTTTGCAAAAGTCTGTGAGTTCTGAGACCTCACAAAGGTGATTTAGGTATTTAATTATAGACAAGGCAATGATGAATTGAATCCAAGTTGTTTTGGGGGAAACGGGCCAGGCATATGTGATCTAGACAACAAAACGTTGCGTCACGGACATTACATTTTCAGCGTCACGGACATTACACTTTTGTCCACTTTTTCTAAACTCAGAAATAACCCGCAAAAAATGCTCCATTGTGCATGACACTTTTTTAATTGTACATTTGATATGTAATCAAACAGTTTTGAGAACAAAAATTATATTTCAATTTTTTTTTCAATTAGCAAAAAATTATTTTAAAAATATTAATAAGTTTTTCCAAAATTATTGTAAAATTTGAAATTTTTCAACAGAATGTGCAGTAAACCAAATGTTCAACTATTAAAAAAAATATTATACATTTTTAATGAGGTACAATGCTGTTTTGTGCCAAAAAATTGTAAAATCTAAAAAAAGTTGTGTACATCATGGGCATAACACATGGAAAATCATGTACTAAGAGTATAATTTTTGCAATTTGATCATACTATATGAGATTTAACCATCTCTTTCTCCTCCCAGTAAGTTATAGTCAAGTCTTTATTGATTATTTAGACATGCATGTTCAAATTAAGCAAGGAATTTAGTTTTATAAATAGTTCAGAGTACTGACTCAAAGTTCACTATCTGATTAACGATACAATTTATTAAAACTTGAACCAGGAAGGTAGTAGTCCCCCTGTTACTTGGGATTATCTTATTTCTTGGCTAAAGTAAGACATTTACATAAGAAAATAATGATTGATATTTTTTTGCTCTGCTTTTTTATACTTTTCACTGTGTATGTAATGTCCGTGACGCAGCCGTGACGTAATGTCCGTGACGCCATTCTGGACAAGCCATCAAATATTTTAGTAAATGCTCTTGATATACTTTATGATATAACATTCTAGCTTTGCAAATGAATTTTGAATTAAATTGAATTAGGACTTCTGCTTCTACAAAAACTTTTATATCTAAAACGTCACGGACATTACACATCAATGTTGTAAGAATCAAGATTTTATCCAATAACAGTTTTCAAAAAGTAAAGATTTTTACACAATTTCCTTTTCTATGATGTTAAAACAAAGCATAAACAAGACATTAGAAGTAGAATTATTGTTCTGAAGTGATCCATATTTTTAAATTTTATTTCACAAACAACGGATGCAAATTTCATCATTTTTGGGGGTAATACATACAATTTTTGTCCCAACTTCAATGGCCAAAAAAAAAAATATTCTGCATTGAATTTCAAACTTTTTTCCTTTAGTCATCAAAATATGGTCCTTCCTCATTACTATCCAGTAGTTAACAAGGCTGTCCCATGAGTTTCATTTTTCCATCCTTGGGTGACATTTTTCGTGGAATTGCCCACATGTTAAATGTTAGACAACTTCGGAATTTATGTAATTACAGAAAACCTTGCAAAGTTGAATGCACTGTAATGCATAAATATACCCAGGATTTTTTCAAGGGGGTGTTTTAGCTTTATTCAGTGGCATAGTTAGGGGTGTGTTTGAATACCTAAAACAGAATATAAACAAAATATACCTTCAACTTTGACAATATTCAAGGTTGACTTTACTTCAAATGTCAACTAGCAGTTATGGTACATCGCATTCAAAGAAAAAAATACAAATTTGATAACCTGATTATATCAAACTCTAATACAAAAGTCTAGGAAAACAACTAAAAATAACCTGGAATACCTTTCTGGTACCTTTCTCAAAAGCAAAAATTACAAACATATACACGTTGTTGTACTTTGTAATAGTGTAATTTATAATAGTCTAATAATGCCCCCAAAATTGCCTTTTCTGTATTGAATCATTAGTCCCATGATATCTGTGAGGTTTTTTCTGATATTTACTGGAAATTTCTGTGATTTAGACCCAAGTCAACCAACAATCATAGAATACTGAAGTGCGATGTCAAAGCTACATATTCTTTGCCATGGGTAATAGCTCTACACAATGTCAGGCAAGCCAACAATTTGTGACCTGGCAGTTGCTAAAAAAAACAATTGTCCAGCTCTAGCCCACTATCAAAAGCCCTGAACAAAGGACAAATTGTTTTATAGAACCCAGGGCTCGACACTTGCACTGCCCACTGGCCTAGGGCCAGTGAAATTGCACTTTGGGCCAGCAAAAATGTATAAAAGTCACATTTTGGTGGCCCAATCGGGCAAGCAGATTTTCTACCCGACAAAATGAGGAAAATTTGTTTTCTTCCATGTTATGCTTCATCTATAATCACAGGTTTGATCAGGAAAGAGTGATATTTGAAATAGTCAAAAGTTAACTCATTAATGAAATAAAATTCTCGGGCCAGTAAATTTGTCATTTAGGCCACCAGAAAAGGGGAAGAAATTATTTCACTGGCCCAACCAGGCCACTGACAACCGTTGCTATGTTCTAACAACAGAATGTGACATCATTACTTCTGTACTCTATCACCATAATTGCACAAATTAACTACTGTGCCAATAATTGTTAATAGCATTAAACAGTTCACAGTCCGCACTAGTACGGATATATTTTCTCATCTGAAGATTAAACATATCATTCTGCATATATCTTATGACAATATGAAATGTGTAGAAATATGTAAGGTCATACAGGAGCCTAGGTACGTATACTTTAATGGAAAAAACATCAACTGCTGCTTACTATTCTTTTGTGGCACTGGACAGATGCGAACAAAAGCAGGCAACCCATTTTTGTTCCTCCTTGTTGCGTGCAGGGTGCCTTTCAAAGTACAAAGTGCAAACTCAATATGCATGAAAGCTTCATGCCCATTGTACATGTGAAAATGATTATTTGTACAAGTTTACAGTCAGTACTAACTACATTATTTTTTAATTAATTTTAATCCCGCTGGAATCCCATTTTCTTTGCTATTTTTCCCTCATACATTATGTTTTGTATGACAATACACACTTGGCACCATACATGGTTGTAACAATACATCAAATAACAACTTGTGAGATTTAAATAACAGCATTGGAAAAATCATACAAAAAAATTATATTCAGAAAAATAAGCTGAAAAGTTCCATATAAAAATGACAGCGCCGCTGAGAACAAATCAACATTGCATGTATGTAGTCTATACGCCCGTCTTTTCCCGATGCATACATTGACTCCATGCTTCCAACACTAGGTGCAGGCTGCTCTTTCCATGTACTCTCAATGTGCAGATTTATTTCATAACTAGTGCTTACCCCGGTGGTGTCACCTCGTATTCAGAGGTAGGACACATGATCGTTCTAGAGATTGAAAATTACCCCCTATTTCGCAGGGTTTCAAGTACATTTGCAGGAAACTAGACCCCTTTTTATCTCCACAACGAGCATAAAGTGGCCTTTAAATGAGACCCTAATTTTTGCATTTCAGGTAAGGCCTACATATACTTTACAAAGGCCCTCTATTTTCACGATTTCAAGTACACAAACAAAAAACTAGTACCCTTGCGAAATGTTTTACATCTCACGAATATCGTCGTGCATGAAAATAAACCTTGTAGCCATCACAAAAACATACCTACATGTAAATTTCAAATTTCGCAAACATCGTCATGAAAAAAATTATCACGTACATCATTTTTTTAAAAAGACCCTAATAATGGAATTTCGTCATGAAAAAAAGACCCTATTTGTCCATTTCCGCGTGCAAGTAAATATCGCGTTCACATGCGAAAAAGTCCCCTCTTCACTCAAAATTGTGAACGATCATGCGTGTCCACGGCCAATGTGTAGTGACACCACCGGGGTGCTTACCGATTAAGTTATTTTGAAACATTAAAACGTTCATATATTTCCATTCAAAACATTTTGTTTTACTTCAACTCTTTACATTCACGAATGATTAATAATAGTAATACATTTCTTTTTTTTACTAAAGCGAAACTATAACAGTTTATTTTTAGAGGGATTTGTCAAAACCGTTCTTTAGCTTTAACCTGCCTAAACAAATTGTGACAGAGAGGAATAATTTATTTCCCATGTGCAAATATTTCATACTTTTGTCTGAAACTTTGAATTACTTGACTACTAAAATCAGGAAAAAGCAATCTATGATGCTACTCAATTGTATGTGTACAGTAGCACAAGATCACATGTAGCAGTCAGAAGACCACTCCAAAATAATCTGGATGACCTGAACCCAATCCTGCTGACAGAGGAATGAATCACATCATTGCAATTAAAGGTGCACCTGTAAAGTGTCTATAAACTGCACAAAAATTACTTTGAGCTTTCACATTTCTCTTCTACCGTGTTGTTTAGCTTATATGGTAAGAGAAAAATAAAATAGGGTTAGATTTTTTTCAAATGCTCCTTTAGTATGAAGATATCTATCACTGATAATCATTCAGCTCAAGAGCGTCTATAAACGTCATACTGTAATTAGTTGTAGGAGCTGAAGCAAATTTTTGCTTTTTTGACCCTAGCAGTATTCCTTTTCAATGAAACATTCATACATCATTCAGACATATCTTACAATGATTTTGGTATAGGATTGAAGTCTCAAATGTCATTTTGGGCAATATCTGACACTTTACAGGTGCACCTTTAACATCATGTCATTTTGAATATTTATCATCCAACTGTCTGATCTTGATAACTGTGACCAGGTGACTGTACAATCTGAAGTGACCCTGTGAATAGATCATTTTTAAAGGTTTTTTTTGGACTCGGCTGGCAACGCTCTGCATTACAGGATCCCCAATTGGCATCATGTGATTGGATAATGTGCATTGATCACATGACAAGGACTAAACGTCACATGACCAGGAGTGAAGATCACATGACAGGACTTGAGATGTAGTCCCTGCAGAATCTGGATCACGTTACTGTAAAATCTGCAGCACTTGTCCCTGTGAGCAGATACATGTACATGTCACATTCCCTAGACAATTAACTCTGCAAGCAGAGTTCTGAATTACTGGATCTAATGGTGATTAAGAATCTAATAACAATCAAGTTTTGATCACATGATGCAAGTAACTTGAGCACCTGATAATGGAATCTTGATCACCTGACTTAAGTTATCTGCAGTGTCACCATGAGGCCAGAGAGGGCAGCAGATCACCTTTCAGTTCCCTGAGCAACTGACTCTGCTGACAGAGATCAAAATTACATCAAACAATTGGCATCATGTGATTGTTGTCTTGATCCCCTGACCGTAGAATCTTGATCACATGACTGGATGACCATCCCATCTTGGTCACATGCATGATATAAGTATCTGAAGAGTCCCTGATCATTTTCCAATCCTCTGGACGACCCACTCCTGCTGGCAAAGGGGACATCGGTTGTTCTGCTTCACCCAGAGAGACATGCAGCAGTTGTGGAAGGAATGGTTGCACTCACCCCAGACCACTAGAGGGATAGAAAAGGAATGAATGAATGAATGTCTTGGGTCAAACCATTTTTTGTTTCATTTGCAGATTTCTGCTAACTGATTGTTGTTCACATCGAAGAGATAGTAGTATGCTCTTGACCTGTTCAGGACTGTTGGAATCTGCTATAACATGTATTTTCCATAGACCCAAGCCAGAGTATTTTTAGACCAGTCCTGGATGGGTTAACTCGTTGCCTTTGAGATTCTGAAATCCCCATATACAGTACATAGCCCACTCGGTTCCCATAGGCAAGGGGTTAATACTGTAGAAACAAAAGCTACATGTAGCACTGTAATAACAGCAATCATTTCAAAAGGTGTTTTTTTTCTGACATAACCAATATATACCAAGCCTCCACAATAACCTTTTGTCTCTACTGGCCCGTTCGGGCAAGTAAAATCACAATTGTTACAATTTGACTTCCCCAAAGATTAAATTTACTTGCCCGCTTACTTCTAGTTCTAGACGAGATTCACACATAATGAATTACATACTACTATTTTAGTTGAACAGTAATACCAGTTGCCTGTTGGGGCAAACCAACTAGACCATTTAAGAAATGTTACTTGCCCAACATCAATTTTGTTCTAAAGTGACCTAGTGTCGAGCCCTAGATGTGTCGAGCCCTAGATATACTCAGCACTATAATTGTAAGCTCTTAAAGGGCAACCTATAACAGGAATACAGTCACTTTAAAGCCCACAGCACACTATTCAATCCAGTTCTGACTCAACAACAACTGCATATAGTCTTAACTCAAACAAGATGTGTGTATTCAAAGTATGTTGTACAGTCCAGGGGGTGTTTCACAAATATACTAAGTTGAACTTAACTCTAAGTTGGACTTAAATGTTAAAGAAAGCCATCAGTTTCTTTGAAGCAACTTTGTAAAAATGTGTTTGAAAAGGCATTAATATTTTCTATCATCAAGGGGATTACATGTTTTTGATATGGGTACCATTTATTAAAAGTCAAAAATACTTGCATTTTTTCTTTTTTATTCTGAGGCTACAAATTGCTTTCCATAAGTCTTAAGTCCAACTTAGAGTAAAATTTAACTTTTAATCTTTGTGAAACACCCCCAGATCCTAAATCGTTCATCAGAATGGGGATGGATCGAGCAGTGTACGGAGGGATTAAGACAGCAATAGACCGCTTCTGTAATGTATGCAAATAATATGCGTATGACGTCAGACTCCCCGTTGGCAAGCTTAACAATAGTAACTAGGTCCGGCAAGCTCCGGCAAACTTAGCTTGCCGGACCTAGTTACTATTGTTAAGCTTGCCAACGTCATACATGTACGCATATTATTTGCATACATTACAGAAGCGGTCTATTGTAACACATGTATCTTACCAACGCATTCTTCTTGCTTGTTCTCAGTCTGGCATCGAAGACAGGCATCTGGTGGCAATAAATAATGGGGGAAATATTAATTGTGGAAGTGAAATTATGAGGGTTAAGCATTTGAATATAATTGTTTTGATCAGTCTTGAGAATATAATGAAAATATGAATAAATTTGGGTAATTTACAGTTTACAGACACTTTAGTTAATACTACCATTGACTCGCCGAGTCGCTTGTATTTTTTCACATTGTATCAATTTCCATTGCTTGTTTTTGTCTTGGGAACACCCACCATCACATACCTAAATGGTCCAATCAGTTGGACCATTTACATGCAATATAGGCTAATACGCTGGAGATGAGCATACTGCCCATTCGTACACGGTACAGTTCCAACAGTTCATGGTGCATATGAGCGCGCCAAATGATCGGTATCGATAGTTTGGTTGCTGGTTTTGGCTGTGGAGTTGGTCGCTAGCTTCACCTTGGTACATTAACGGCAGTTTGAACGGCGAAAGACCGACGAAGAGTGATGGAAATCGTTGGAAAATCCCCCAAATCGCCATAATTATAGAATGACAAGTATAGCGACACACGAGATCGGTGAGTTCAAGTATTAGGGTAGCCCTAAATGTATTGATAGGGCTACAAATTTTGCGCAA
This sequence comes from Echinarachnius parma, assembly GCA_037951105.1. Taxonomy (NCBI): domain Eukaryota; kingdom Metazoa; phylum Echinodermata; class Echinoidea; order Clypeasteroida; family Echinarachniidae; genus Echinarachnius; species Echinarachnius parma. The sequence continues at coordinate 14,291 of JBAMJV010003132.1, forward strand.
AGTATGAAAATATGTTGTCTTTTTAGTCGATGTCAACTTATTTTCCGTAAGTAACTTTTACTGGTGAGTGGTGACTTGCACATCTACAAAGTAAATGGTTCACTCAGGTGAACCATTTACACGCAATATATGCAAATGCGCTGGAGATAATAATACCAGCCATTCGTACACTGTTGCCGGTTCAACAGTTGACCGCCGTGTTTTAGGACGCATCGGTAAGGAAAACGGACGGGAAATAATCATTTTATTTCTACATTTTGCGGTCTTCAAAACAACAAAGTCGGTAATTATTATCAAAGTATATGAATTGTGGATCACATAAACAAAAGTTTTTTTGCATTTGCTGGTAAATTGAGGGAGAAATCAGCCGACAAAAAAAATTGTTTCCGTTGGATAGTGCAGCGGGCGGAAGAGGTTGATCTCCGCACAACCCTATTGTAATGAACCTATGTGTGGTGACTTGCACATCTACAAAGTAAATGGTTCACTCAGGTGAACCATTTACACGCAATATATGCAAATGCGCTGGAGATAACAATACCAGCCATTCGTACACTGTTGCCGGTTCAACAGTTGACCGGCGTGTTTTAGGACGCATCGGTAAGGAAAACGGACGGGAAATAATCATTTTATTTCTACATTTTGCGGTCTTCAAAACAACAAAGTCGGTAATTATTATCAAAGTATATGAATTGTGGATCACATAAACGAAAGTTTGTTTGCATTTGCTGGTAAATTGAGGGAGAAATCAGCCAACAAAAAAAATTGTTTCCGTTGGATAGTGCAGCGGGCGGAAGAGGTTGATCTCCGCACAACCCTATTGTAATGAACCTATGTGTGGTGACTTGCAGTGTTCTTGGATCGCACCGCCGACGGGATCAGTAGCGTCTATCGCTAGAACACCGACAGTAAAAATTACAATAATAATGTCAAAGAGGCCATGAAAGCGCTAGATTTGTCGATCTAAAATTTGCTGTGTTGCCGGCAGGCGACAAGTGTAACATGTAATTGATTAAATAATTCCCCAAAAGTTATTATCAATATCTTGATCATTGTCATTAATTAAAGGCTGATATTATTTGTTTACGTGGAACATTTCATTACTGACGCAGTGACGCTGTGGTTATTCTTCTGACAGCTCTGTCTGTGTTTCTATTCCTTACAACTTCAAAGTTATAATTTGCGTATCCGAAATCGTCTACGTGGTCGATTTCCGTAACTTTTCAGCTCCCCAAACACTTCCATTTTTGTAAAGTAAAAATGAACATTCATACCCATTACTTGAACTCTGCATATAGCACATGTGTCGCACTCCACATCCCAACTCCACATTGCCACAATGTTCCATTTCTTTAACGAAAACAGCTTCTGATCCCCTGGCCCTTTCGAGTTATTGCCCGTCGATGCAACGCCAGTGTTGGTGGATGTTGAAGTGCATGACACTTCCGGATTTCTTGTTTGAGACATCACGACGAAATTCCTCCGAAATTCCAGTTGATTACTTTTCTTGACCGTACAATTGATAAGAGCAAAAGCATTTGATATTTCAGCTGGTTGATATTACAAAGTGCATGATGAAAACTGGCCAAAAAGAATTGCATCCAAGACCAAAATGATGATGATCACTCAAATTTTCACTTTTCAGCAGAAGCAAAACAAAGCTGACAAGTAAGTGATCGTGAGCTAGAGGGCGCAAACTTTTTTTACAAGTCGGTTGCCATCTCTATTCTTGTAAATAAACATAGAAATTATAGATTTAAAATTAGTTCGACAAAATAAAATGCTAGACATAATTGTTTAATGTCATTTATTTTTTTGTTCCAGTAATAAAGTAATTAATTATTTTTTTATTTTTAAAAATATTTTATCAATCAGTATTTGATATGGTGATCGCTCAAATTTGTTGCCTAACAACCTCAAACCATTTGTAGCAGACGTTTCTGCCGGACACTTCTCCACTTTGGTCGTTTAAATATCACTTTGTTGCAGGAACTCGTGGACTTCTTGATTACAGAACGATCCAGAAATAGTGTGAAATATGGTAAGTTTCTGAAAACGTTGTTAGAATTACAACAGTGATAAATAAGAAGGAAAATTATGTTAGTAAAAATCAATGTCAGTTGACACAATTCGACCAGTCGGTCGGCGTCGGCGCGGCGCGCGCTGCGGCTGTGTGACTTGTTTCGGCTGGCAAGCATGCATTCAGTTTATTAAAAAATAAAAATAAGGGGCCAGGATTAAACTTGTGCTCATAAAATCTACTATCCTTACTTGTTGCGATTACAATAGCGAAAGCCCATGCTTGCAGGGTGACGTGGAGTTGTGAAGAATGTTTGTGACGTGCAGCCGCAGGCGACTTTTTTTTGTCTCGATCACTTCATTTATAATTACGGCTTACGCATTTCTCGCATAGCTCAGTCAGATGCCTGAGCAACCTTGGTTTGCTAATGTAGTGAATCTCCCACTAAATAGCACTAGTTTTCTCATAGACCTATGGTTTTAGCTTCCTTATTATCATGAATATCTTCCTTATCGCTAGCCCCACAGATGGCAATGCCTCAATTACTGAGCAGATCGCATTACTGTTGTTTTCTTTTCTTTTATTTTCTTTTGCGGGGACCAAATTATGGCCCCGTCCCGCCCCCCTTAATGAATAATGTTTACCAACCATTGCGATAGTAAGTAAGTAAGTATAACCAGAGTAGAATTCAAATGAAGATGAAATTAATACCATACCTTTTCTGCCGGCGTTACGTCTACGATCGTTTTTTTTTTAAATGGCGATTTATGTTGGGGGAAAAAAATCACTCTGAAAGAGGGTGCGATACGCCAATAATATAGACCGGTGGCCACTAAGACATGTTTGACTGTATATAGTCAACTTGTGAACTAATTTAAAGTAAATTAACTTCTCTTTCATCATCTTTCAATGCAGGCCAGTGCTGCGCAAGATGGACGCTTTGCATTCATTTGCGAGTGGTACGATGCGAATGCTGCCATCACCAGGCGGTACAAGCTGCTCTTCTACCCTAAGGACAACTCAATAGAAATGGTAAGATATATAGATTAACAATTCTGTTAATCATGGAGAAGTAGCAGTATAAGTTCTTTCATCATCATCGTAACATAGTATCAAATGAAGTCGTAGTTGTAGAAGTGCAATGTACTTAGTAAATTCAAACATTGGTGAAATTGATTGTCAAATTTGTAAAACAATATGAAAATAGGGCTAACAGAGAATTGCCTGCAGAATCAAACTCACGACCATCCTAATTAACTCAATTTCTTTTCAGTTCGACATCAAAAATCGGCGTCTGTTCCTGAAGAGATCGACCTGCAATTCCGTGAGCATGGAGAACCTGTACGTCGGCAGCTCCATCAATGTCCATTCCAGGACCCTCACCCTCGTAGACTTTGCAGACGAATCCACAAAGAATACTTTAACCACAGTCACAGAAAAGTAAGTTTTTGTTTTGTTTTTGTGGTTGTTTTTGTAATGCTATCTTAAAGCTAAATAGCAGTATTGGAAACTACATGTATACCCACTTAAACTTTAAAAAAAAGAAGAAATTATAACTGCTTTTATCACCAACCATGTGAACAAATGTTTGGTTACTAGTCTGTTAATGTAAAGAGTTGGACAAATACTAGCTGCTTTGAAATAAATCCTGTCACTTCTATTCATTCTTGGGTATCCCGCCTGATAATGAACAAAGTGAATTAATTTCTAGCTTCATTCCGTTACGGCTGACAGAGTTAATAAAATTTGATTTGCTAAATCATCCTTGTGCATGCCTCTACTGCTATCTCAGTGGTGATACATTTATTCAATTAAGAGGAATATATCTAGAACTGATGCATGCATTTTAAGTATATAAATTGCATTTTTTCCCCCTTTAATTTCAGGACCTTGGGAATGATCAAGCCAGATGCAGTATCGAAATTTGGTAAGAATAGATCACATAAATAACTGGATAAATGTGGTGGGTCTTTTACACACATTATGTGAACTTAAAATGGCAATTTTTTCAAAACATGAACTATCGACAAGTGCAGGGTTTTGCTATAACCGGTCACATTATTATATTAATAGCTATAATTACTATATGCCAGTTGGCTGAAATCATAGACACTGTAGTGACAATTAATTGGACATTTACAATGAATCAAAATGTGTTATGAAACAGATGAGTGCCTGAATTCCGATCAGGGGCCTCCTAGTTTGTAATTAATTGCTGCCCCTGCATGTATGAATGCTAGAAATTGACTTTTTTATTTCTTTATTATTCATAGCAAATGCTATTTCATAGATCCAATATATTGGCAGTAGTTGCATGAACTAAATATCTCCTTTGTTTTTGTTATTCTGTGTACATCTCATAGGTTCAATGTTTGACATGATCTATGAAGCCAGTTTCCAATGGTCAATTCTTAGATGCCATCAATGGGCAAAATTCCAAAAAGGCTCAATAAATATCCAGATTTGCTATCTACATGTGTGCCAAATTTCATGCTTATAGACAAAAGTGAACAATTATTCAGCTATGCCACTGGACTAGATAGTCAACAAGATTCAAAGTGATCATTTATTCATCATTATGCCCTCTTCTTTATTTCATTCATTTTGTTTGTTTGTTTTTTTGCATATGCCAGGTCCAATATTTGACATGATCTTCAAGGCTGGATTCCTGGTGGTCAATGCCAAGATGACCAGAATGAGCAGAGGGGCCGCAGAGGAGTTCTATGCAGAACACGTCGGCAAACCATTCTACGAGTAAGTTGTGGCATGATCGGATGACTTCAAATCGTTGGGGTCCAGAGTTTAAAGATACAGTCCTCCTATTGCAAGCCCAATTTCTAAAGTTGTAAAATAATTCTTATTTATCAAAGAACATATTAAGCTTGCCTGAGCAGATTAATTAAGACATGAAAATACCTTTTTGTGGATTATCAAGGAAAGAATAAATTTGTCATTTTTGTGGACTACTTTTTCAATCTGATGGCTATAAAAAAATATTTGACATAATACCCTATGGTAATTTTAGGGGCTACCTAATGATTTGAAAGGGCTATTTTGAAAATACGGGGGGAAAAGTCGCCCTTAGCCTCCCTGTATTTCCTACCCTGGGAATTATGGTACCCTGGGGTACCGCCATTTTGTTTAATTACTTATTTATTTTTTAGGGCTGTACCGGGGTATAGTGTGCATACAAGCGTGCGCTGCACTGCATGCACAACGCAATACGGTTGTACTTCGAGTGGTACAACGGTACCCCGGGGTACGTACTGCGTGTGTCATCATATATTAGCTAAATCTTAAAAGGGAGCTGCGACCGTTCACCATGAGTTTTGGACCTCCAGCTAGCCGTGTAGTGTTTTGCTTGTGAAATAAGCTTCTTTGCACCGTGCTAACCAAACTCTATGCAACCTGCAGTGGTTAACCTCTCTCCCCCTCCGGGGGATATTTCATAAGGGAACTACAATATTGTATTTCTTATTAATTGCTACAGCAACCTGGTGCGTTTCATGACGAGCGGTCCCATCATCGGCTTTGAGCTGATGGGAGACAACGGAGTAGGGGCGTGGCGCCACTTACTCGGCCCCACCGACAGCAGCACGGCGCGCAGTGCAGCACCACACAGCATCAGAGCAAAGTTTGGTACAGGTACGTGAAATTATTCTATATTTGTAGTAACTCTGATAAGGATTATGAAACAGTCAGCAGTAATAGGGTATAATAATCACGAGGATGATGATAATTAAAATCTTGATGATGGGGATGAAGATGATGATGATGAGGTTTAGGTTAATGATGACCATGATGATCTTGATGATGATGATGATGATGATGATGATGATGATGATGATGATGATGATGATTTCTTAATGATGATGATGATGACGACGACGATGATGATTTCTAAATGATGAGCATGATGATGATAATGAAGATTATGATAATGATAATGTTGTACAATGATTTGATTATTGCCACACTACATTACAGATCAAACTAGGAACGCTTGCCATGGATCGGATGCTGTTCAGTCTGCCAACCGGGAGGTGGACTTCTTCTTCGGGTCCAATGCGAGGGTCCCCAACACGGCTACTTTCTCCAACTGCACATGCTGCATCATCAAACCCACAGCCGTCAAGATGGGTTAGTCGTGATCTTGTCATGAATTATCATTCAAAAAGAGGAGTGATTGATGATAAAATATTATTCAGTGTTAGGGTGGGGGTGGGTATTTTATTATCCCGTTCCCTTTGAGTTTCCGAAATCCCAAAGACTTTGTACACAACCAACTTGGTTCCCGTACTCAAGGAGATTAACCAAAACATGGGGGAAATACTTCATAGATTAAAGAAAGGCATAAAGTGTCCCCCCTAGCTCCCAAATGGTCCGACCATGCTACGTCACTGTGATAATGATGATAATACAAATATTGCATTTATATAGCACATTCCTCATCACACATGTTCCAAAGAGCTGTTAGTCCAAAGTTGTGGAAATAAGTGAATTTTTCAATTTTTTCTTTAGAATAGCTTTGCGCAGCATAATATTAAAGGTCATGTATTCCAAAATGTGCGTGCTGCAGAAGCAAAAGCTTTATTCTATGCCTTTGAGTCTGCCTCTTCCAATTGCAAAAATGCCTCAATTCTACGCAGTCTAAAGTGGACCAAATAGTTGGAACAAGCACTTTTTGCTCAATCAAGCGATTGTACGATTAATTACAAACCTTTATGTGACACAGATTCCAGGGGCAATGGACACTGCTAGACACTGACCAGTAGTGTTAAAGGGAAGTAATTACAATCCAAAATGAAATTCTTATAAATGAAATGTAAACAAGTTTTAGTAGTCTGCAGATAGAGACTATAGTCCAGTCTAGGACGTACACATTTATCGTGCTGCTATTGTTTCAAAATGTTCGCTGGTATATTTATTCGCACACTCACAAATGTTTGGTGCTTACGGAACCATGGGCCCTTTTTGTTCGGGGAGTTTCTGTCATTAATTGCATTGTTTAGTAATAACACAACCCTTTGCAAAGTGTTGAACATCAATTGAATATCAAACTACGGTACCAAAATATATATTGTATAAGGCCTAAATTTTCAATCCTAGCAGAATCTTCTTAAGAGGCTATAACTCAGTTAACTTGAGTTATAGCCTCTGAAGAAGATTCTTCTAGGATCGAAAATTTAGACCCTATTTTGACTCTCATTTTATTACACAGGCATTATTATAGTAGATAAGCAGTTTTCAGCAGTATTTTTGCATCAAAATATATATAACTCTGAGTTGTCCTTTGCTTGGTCGTCCCCTTTAAAAAAAGCAAGTTATTTATTCTACAATTGTATAGGCAAGGCAGGAGAGATCATGACAGCCATCTGCAATGCAGGCTTTGAGGTGACCGCCCTGGAGATGTTCCACATGGAGCAGGCCAACTCGGAAGAGTTCTTTGAGGTCTACAAGGGAGTCGTCACCGAGTACATGGTGAGAAGAATGACACATATCTCTCTAGCGTCTTTTAATAATAATAATGATAATAATAATGGTGGCTACTGATAGTGCATGTTCCATATTTTAATGCTCGCAGCGCATCATCATTTAAAGGTGCACCTGTAAAGTGTCAGATATTGCCCAAAATGACATTTGCGGAGACTTCAATCCTGTACCAAAATCATTGTAAGATATGTCCGAATGATGTGTGAAAGTTTCATTGAAAAAGAACACTGCTTTCCTGGTTAAAATGAACAAATCAAACCCTATTTTATTCTTCTCTTACCATAAGCTAAACAACACGGTAGAAGAGAAACGAGGAAGCTCCAAGTAATATTACCCCAGTTATTGCGGATATGCACATTTTCCACTCCCTGGGAAGCATTCCAGCCATGTACCTTGTGCTAAGGAACCGCGTACAAACTAAGGCTGAGTCGGTTCGGTCGATCACACCGGTTACCGACCGTTTCAATCGGGACCCGGTTTCGTTATATCGGAAACGGTGCCCCGAAAAAAAATAAAAATAAATACAATGTTAAAAAAGAAATTAAGATTATCACAATAATGTAGCGGAATTCAAATAAAAACGGGGCAATTGATATCATTTACTTTAAAGAGTGGTTATTTTCGAGAAATTCTTGGTTCTTTACTTCGTTTGACAGTCAGAAATTGAATAGGAAGCGCAAAATTGCTAGTCATTTGAACGATATTGTCGGCGGATGTGCACACAATGTTAGTCCGATACCCCAGGGGAGTTGTCTGATGGATCTTTGTATGATCCAGCTGATAAGCCAGTGCATTCAAAAAGTAGCTCAAAATACGTTTTTTGGTCATTTGCACCATTTAAAAATGTTTTGATATTCTACTTACATGATTTCATGGCGTTTGATAGCTGAACAGAAACAAAAATGAGCCCCAAAACAATGAAAACAATTACGCAAAATATCGATAAAAAACGACTACATCGCTCCTATTCGCTTGTATACTTTGTGTGCAAACGTATGGCCGGCCTGGGATGAATTAACATAGTTCCACCGGCCGGCGGATGAATCTCGCGTAAGAAAAAAAGACCCGTAACTTGCATGCAAAGTATACGAGCGATATGCATGAAACAGCGGCCCGAAAACTTGCTGCATGCTGTAGCTCAATTCATCAACCTTCGATCCTCACGATCACGAATGTTCCTTGGAAATTTATCGATAATTCAGCACAGTTTTTTCATTGTTTTGGGGGTGAATTTGTATTCTGTTCAGCTTTCAAATGCCATGTTATCATGTAAGTAGACTACCAAAATGGTGTTGATTGCGAAAAGGCTAATTTATAGCCACTTTTTGAGGGCAGTGGCTCACAGTCACAAGCGATCGTTTCCCCCCGACTAGCGGGCTAAGTTTCTGTGAACCGCGTTGCGATGGGCAATGGTGAACAAACGATCGATTTATAGGTCCAATTTACTTCGAAAAAAAATACTTTTCATGCGAAACTGAGTTAATTCTGGATAGTCTGTAACTATTTTCCCGTAAAGATTGATATGTAAATCCATAAAAGCCTCAGTATTTATAATGTTATTTGCATATAAAAAGAGCAACATAAGCCCCAAACAGTGCATTTTGGCCGATGCGTGCACGATTGCGTGATTTTACCGGTCCGAGTTTCGACGGTAAAAATTTATCGGGATACCGGTTCCCGACCGGTAAAAGTTTATCGGGACCCGGTTCCGACAATTACCGACATGACTCAGCCTTAGTACAAACCCTGTTCAAAACAAATGGTATGAAACACTGTCTTGATACCAATAATCCCAAGTAGGTACAGGACCAGTCATCAACATATAAAATGCCTGCATGAAAAGTTTTCTACAGCGCATCATGTTTTGGGGTTGCCTGTCTTTTCATATGTGCATTATGTTCATTCATAATCATGATATCGTATGAACCTGGTGACAGTTAACCATCTATATTGCTGAGCCAAATTAACTAATTAGATTTAGGAGTCATTAGGTCAAAGGTCACAGGAAAAAATATGCAAAAATAGGTCATATTCGTGATATCTCAAGAAATGTTCAGCGGATCAGCATCAAACTTTCTACCTATGTGTATCTTAAAGATCTACTGCTCTTGCTAGATTTTGTGGTTATAAGGTCAAAGATCATAGGGCTCATATATCACAACTTCCATTTGACGGGTCAATTTCAAACTAGATATTTGTTTGTTTCTCGAGAAATTATGAACTAGCTGAAATTAGATTTTGAGTCATTGGGTCAAAGGTCACATGGCTCATACACAGCTGTCAATATCATTTGTTTGATCATTGATACCTGTTTGGTTTTGAGGAAGTAATGAATTGATTATGTTAGTAGGTCATGATCAAGCTCAAAGATAATTTCAATATGTTTGACAGATTGCAATACACCAACCTGTCTAGGCGGTATTCATCTAGACAAGATAAGAGCTCATTAATTTGCATTTAATTTGTTACTTATATGCTCTTAGATGCTCATGCATATTTAATACTCCTGGTCATGAGGTCAAAGGTCACCAAGTTAAAGGAACTACAGCGTCTAGATGGCCTAATTTTCACCATAAGGCTCTCTATATGTACTTTTATCTAAAGAAATAGAATTTGGCAGTCATTTCCCTTGAAATCAATCAATTTTGGGGTAATTAGTAAATATCTAATTGTTCTGGGAACGCCCCTTTTAAATCGCCAAAATGTGACGTCATCTAAAGAACGGACTAATGAACTAAATTCTGTAGATGACGTAAGCCAATGAATTGTCAATCACGCTGCCGATTCTGGACCCTAAATGTGGGTGGGGCGTAAACTGGCTGCTAAGTGAGATTTGGCATCAGAAAATTAGTCTAAAATCACTACTGTGTTTATTTTCATGGAGGTTTTTTTGGCACTCCTATTTTACAAGTCATCAACTATGGAATACGTGCTAAAGTATGTTGTATTCTTTAGTTCCTTTAATCATCTATAGTCATGTCTTTTATTTGGCGCGGTTGAATTGCGCCATAGTAAATCTGATAATCTGTTTTTGTTTGATCCGCAGAACATGGTGACGGAGCTCACGTCCGGACCCTTGTTTGCACTGGAGGTGCGCAGCAAGAATGGAGAAGACACGGCAAAGGCATTCAGGGAATTTGTCGGCCCCGCGGACCCCGAGATTGCGCGCCAGCTGAGGCCGAACACGCTGCGAGCCATGTTTGGAAAGGACAAGGTCCACAACGCCGTTCACTGCACTGACCTCCCAGATGACGCACTGCTAGAAGTCGAGTATTTCTTCAAGATTCTGTCAGAATAGAGCTTGATTTGATCAACACCCTAAGATAGTGTGATTTCTTTGCTCATTTAATTTATGTGACATTTTAAAGTGGGGCATATCATTATAATAGTCCTAGTGCAAAAAATGACACCTTCCAAAAACTCAATGTGAGAAAAGATGCACTATAGCTGCTCAAAGGGAGTATTTCTTCACGATTCTGTCTGAATTGGTCAGAGAGAATATCGACTTATGTTGTTTCGATCAACATGTCCCCTTACAAAGTGTGATTTCTTTGCTTATTTCATGTTTGTGACCGTGTAAAGTGAGGCATATCATTATAGTCCCATTGCAATAAAACTAAACCAACATTTTTTCTTTAAGATTTTGTCATAGTTGCTAGGGAGAGAATTATTTTACAATTGATTTGAAAAATGTGTGTTATGCATTCCACTGCTATCTTTTGGAGGTTTATTACTATCAGAAATCTTACATTTCCATCTGAGCAATATGCATGTTCATAATTATCTCACCATTTAAAATGCACAATATATGAATAATACCTTTCACTGCTTTCCCTTTTGGATGCTGATTACTAAGAACTCCAAATTCCTATCTGAAAAGAGGGAATTTAAAATTATTTTATCCAAGATAAAGTGAATAGAGCCACAAACTAAAGACATCACGCTTTAATTTGAATTTAATTTATAAATCATAATGTTTTCACTGCTAAATTTTGATGCATTTTTTTTAGAAGAAAATATATGTTTGCCTTATTAAGCTGGCTGTTCTGCCTTTTACAAAGTCATGCAAATAATTTCTGAGTGAAATATGGCATATCTTGTTATCAAACATAACATAAATTTACAATTCAAGGGAGGAGGGTGCAAGACAAGTTTTATTTGACTAATATTAATATGACAATATGAGCTTCAAAGTAGATCTGCCCGTTTCATAAAACTTTTCATAAATTTGTAAAGTATCCAATTACTACGGCTACAGCCAATCAGCATGGAGCATTTTAGCTGTTGCCATGGTAGTTACACTAATTGGACACTTTCAACAATTCGAAGAGTTTTTTTAAACAGGGCACAGATATATTTACAGTCCATAAATCTCTTTTACTTTTCAATGTTTTGTGTGTAAAAGTGTACATGTAGTTATGTACATTTATATAAATCAAATTGTAGTGTATATATATATATATATTGAGCATATTGAATTAGAATTTTCAAAATGTATCTAACTTGTGATGTCACTTGATTTGACCTATGTATTTACTGTAAATAAATGTTTTCATATACAGCAAATTACACATTTCATTCCTATTTGTATGTACAAGGGGTGTATTCTGAAGATGATTTTTTAGTTCAAATTTATTGTATCTATGACACTAAAATATCAAACTGTACTTAAGGAATAGAGATTTGCTAAAATATATTTTAGTGACGTAGATATGATGTAGATACAATAAATTTTAACTTAAAATCGTTTTCAGAATACACCCCCAGGTCAGTAGAAAACAAATATGTTCATCAAAATATTTTCAAGAGTCTTGATGATTGTTCATGGCTAATGCATGTACATGTATGTGTTTGTGAGTTAAAGGGATTCAGTAACATTATCAAATCCACAAAACTTCTTTAGAACTCTAGTGGTTCTCTCATACCTTTTTGTATTCGTATTACCACTGAATAGGATGATGGAACAGGTATTGGTTTTCTGAATTTCCTTTTCGTTAGAAAGGTATTTGGTATTGAAGTATTTGTATTTTTAATTATCCACTGGAAAGTAATAACTGTACAAAGTCAGTGCAATGAGTTAGTGAATATCACTTCGCATTTTTGCGCTTTACCTGGTAATATGACATACATTTACCATGGGATTTGTACACATCACTCAGTGGACATATCAGATCACAGAAATACAGACTTGACCAACCATTTTGCCAAAAGAAAACAAATAATCATACAAATAGACATGGAATGGGGAAAGAATACAGCCCATTTATTTTCCATTAATTTGTTTCTTCCATGTCTTTGAGCTTAAATACACAATTCACACGAATGACTGCGAAAATTAATTGTCGGGTGCAAAATACATTTACATTTTAAAAATGTTGCATGAAGGTCTTGTCTTATTTGAAGCCAATTGTAAAGTTGTCTGCAAATCCAATATTTGTGGTAGCTGATATTTGAGTCAAGACTGAGAGGTAATGGATAGTTGAAAAATTACCGATACAAACATTACAAAGGTAAACTTAAAGGGGTAGTTTGGTATAGAGGGCGCTGCACGAAATAATCTTTTTGTGAGGTAATGAAAAACTGAGTGTAAAATTAGAAAGAGCATACAATTTTAATGGCAGAATAAACTTTATTTGATCAAAATCGGTTCAGAAACGGCTGAAATATCAATAAATATATCAGATCGGAAGAAATTTATTTGATGATTTTTATTTTTTTTAATTAAAAATGCCTACACTTTTTTTTAAATTTTCAAAAGAGGTTTTTAAATAGTTGGTGATGATCTCTCTATCTAATCATTATTTTCACAAAACATCACATGCATAATTTTGTATGCCAGAAAATGGTTGAAAGCAATGCTTTTTTAGAGAGCGGTCTCTTGTGTTTTGATAGCTCTTTTTGAATGATAACAGGCTTTTTAATTAGTCGTTTGTAATTTTCTATACCTTTCGAGCATGATGGAGTTATAACTATTTATAGTTTGTAATGTTATTGTGCAGGATTTGGTTACTACAGCTTAGCCTTACCAAAACTGTACTACCCTTTAAGCTGCCTTAATTATAGGGCCAAATTAATGGACGTGGGGGGGCACACTTTTTATTGAGGGGGGGGGGGGGGGTATGGGGCTGAGGTCTTTTGCCAGAGTAATTCATTATCCTTCCAACTTTTTAACCTGACAAGCAAAACACACAAAATAAAAGGTCCTCGCCTGTTTGATGCCAGAAAATTATGTTTTTGCAATGTAACATGATATGAGTTTACCAAACTATAACATTATTTGGCCAGAATATAAAACGGATTTGCCCGACGGTAGGGGTGCTTTGCCAAAAACTTAATATGGCAATTTTCAAAACTCCGGGGGGGGGCTGCAAGTCCTCCACCTCCTACACCTATGGCCAAATTCAGTATTTTACATTTATATTACGGCCATTTCTAAACATATTTTACAAACTCAGCTTGGACACATCACATATATTTCACAATATCATTTTCTAACATTTTTTTTTTTTTTTTACCGTGCGCAAAAAGATGTGAAACACGCCCTAGGACATGTACAAAGCTATCTCATACAAATCAAAGATTGGAATTGTTTAATATGTGCACATAACAGCAAACAATAAAAGAAAAGTATTTCCATTATATACAAAGATTTTTTGTTTTTTTTTACCTGACAAACAAAACACACACGCCTCTTTGATGCCAGAAAATTATGTTTTTGCAACATGACACGAGTTTACCCAACTATGACATTATTTTGCCAGAATATAAAAACGGAACATGTTTTTTTTTTACCGTGCGCAAAAAGATGTGAAACACGCCCTAGACATGTACAAAGCTATCTCATACGAATCAAAGATTGGGATTGTTTATGTATACATATATTATAAACAGCAAACAATTAAAGAAACGTATTTCCACTATATACAAATATTTTTTATTTTAATAATTATCCCTCCCACTTTTTACACCTGACAAGCAAAAATTATTTTTAAAAATAAAATAAAAGATCCTCGCCTCTGTGAATCCAGGAAAATTAGTTTTTGCAATGGTACATGACATGAGTTTGCCCAAATTAATGGGACATTATTTTGCCAGAATAAAAATTGGATTTGCCCAAATATGATATGGTTTGCCCAATAAGTGGTGCTTTTTCCCCGAATTTTGATATGGCCGTTTTCAAAAATCCGGGGGGTGGGGGGGGGGGGGGGGTGGCTGCAATCCCCAAGGCCCAAGCCCTCCACCCTCTACACCAATGGCCAAATTCAGTATTTAACATTGATATAACGCCCATTTCTAAACATATTTGACATACTAAATGTGCTTCAGCTTGGACACATTATATTTCATAATATTCTAACAGAATTTCTTTTTATTTGCGCAAAAAGATGTAATACACGGCTTAGATATGTACAAAGCTATCTCATACGATCAAATATTGGAATTGTTTAATATGTGCACATAACAGCAAACAATAAAAGAAACGTATTTCCATTATATACAAAGATTTTTGTTTGAATAGTTATCCCTCCCTTTTTCACCTGACAAGCAAAAACACACACAAAAATAAAATTAAAATTTAAAAAAAGTCCTCGCCTCTGTGATGCCACTCAGAACATTATGTTTTTGCAATGTAACATGAAATGAGTTTACCTTAATATATGACACTCTTTTGCCAGTATATAATGAATTTGCCCAAATATTACATGGTTTGTCCAAATTGGGGGTGTTTTTGGTCCGAATTTGATATGGCCGTTTTCAAAACTCCAGGGGGGGGGGGGGGGGGGCTGCACCCCAAGCCCTCCGCCTCTACACCTATGGCCAAATTCAGTATTTTCATTGACATTATGGCCATTTCTAAACATATTTTACATACTCAATGTGCTTCAATTTGGACACATTATATTTCATACATTCTAACAGATTTGTATTTTCATTGCACAAAAAGATGTGAAACGCGCCTTAGAAATGTACAAAGCTATCTCATACGAATCAAAGATTGTAATTGTTTATGTACACATAACAGCAAACGATTTTCCATTATATACAAAGATTTTGTTTTTCTGCTATGGTAGTACTTCCATAGCAGAAACTGCGAAATATTTACAATGTTTGATAAAAAGCATAACAAACATTATGACAAGTGAGGAAAAGATTGTTGATAATTATGATAGTGATGATTTTGATGATGATGATTGTGATGATGATGACTATTATGATGATGATTGTGATGATGATGACTATTATGATGATGATGATAATGAGGAGGAGGATAATGATGATGATGATGTTGATGATGATTGTGATAATGATGATGATTATTATGATGTTGATGATGAGGATGATGATGATGATGATGATGTTGATGATGATTGTGATAATGATGATGGTGATGATGGTGATGATTGTGATGATGGTGATGATGATGATGATGATGATGATCATGATGATGGCAAATGATGAAGGTGAATGGTTATGATAGTAGTAATGATGATGATGATGATAATGATGATGATGATAATGATGATGATAATGATGATGATGATGATGATGATGATGATGATGATGATGATGATGACGATGATAATGATGATGATGACCACGGCAATACTGATGGTAATGTTGATGACTGTGATGGTGATGGTGGAGATGAGGTTGAGGATATTTGTAATGATGATGATGATGATGATAATTTGTCACATATTTGAGTAGAACTCCCTTCTGTCTCTCGCCCTCTCCTGTATACGCCATTTCCTTATATATCCTTTTATGTTCCTCTTAATTCTTTCTTTACGCATGATTTGCAAAGTTGGCGGGTGTGTTTGTTGATATGTGAGTGTTTGTGTTCAATAGTAAGATGCTGTATTCTTGTATATTTGTTCATTATTATTTATTTGTGTATTTTATTTAAATTTTTTGTTTACGACTGTATCACTTTGTTACATTTTCTTAATTGTGTAGGGCCCGATTATAAAGGTTTTGAAAAGGTTGAATAAATGAAATCAAATCAAATGAAATTAGATGAAATGATGATGATGATGATGATGATGATGATGATGAAGATGAAGATGATGATGAAGATGATGATGATGATGATGATGATGATGATGATGATGATGATGATGATGATGATGATGATGATGATGATATTGAAGATTATAATGGCAAAAATAAGTCTTTGATAGACATCATAATGACGTCGTCCATACGACGGACGACGTGTTTACCAATTTATGACGTCTCAAAGACGTCCGTCTGCTATCAGGTATATGAATCAAATCCATCAAAATCATATCAACCATTCTTGTTTTGACATCTATGACAAATTGATGCGAGCGGCGAGTGCGCTGTTCGGATCTGACCAGAAGCCATCACTGACATTGTGGAACTTCGTAACCAAACCGCTGCCATCGGGCCCGGCCTGGTCGAAGTTGCTCATCGCCACGATACCCTGTGGGGCGTTGTATTTGAGCCAGTAAGCGACTCCGTCCAGAAAGCTGACCGTCCGAAACTGGGGCGACGTCATCTGTCCGAGATCTGGCGATGAGAACCAACTCGTCATCTCGACGGCCACACCGAATTTGGTCTCTCCCACGTCTTGGTAGAAAAATCTCTTTTGATAGTGCGCGCAGAAATAAATCCTGGTTCCTGTAAAGTATTTAAAGAGAGAAAAGGAAGAAATTTGGGGAAAGACCAGAAAGAATTTTTGTTTTGTTTTCATTTCCAAAATTTCAAAATTGTCAAATTAGTTAATGCGCGTGCACACACGCACACACACAAACATACGCGAACCGCAAACACGTACCCACATGCACAAACCACTCACACTCATGCACGCACATGCCCACGCAAAAACACCCTCACACGCATACGCGCATACACGCACATGCAGCAACACCCCACGCACACACACACACACACGCACACACTCACAAACATACGCGTACACACATACGCACGCACGAAGGCAATACCACATACTCACGCACACACTGTGTGACACACTTCAACACACGCGCACAGCCACACACACACACACAAATAAACACACGCACGCACACACACACACACACACACACACACACACACACACACACACACACACACACACACACACACACACATACAACAAACAAAACAAAATATAACTTCAGATTGCTACCTGTCGGGTCGATTGCGAGGCCCGTGATCCAGATAGATGTGGGGTACGAAAACACTTCTGTGATATTAGAGGCAGACGGAGGGTTGGTAGAGATAGGGGTGCGGTCGATGCCAAACTCCCTCGTCCAGTAAAGGTACCTGCCGATATTAAAATAAAGTATGCATATTTTTTCAAGGTTTAAAGGGATAGTAAGGTTCTGGTGAAGAGGGTGCATTGAGAAATCAATTTTGCAGACGCAAGCGGAGGGTTGACACTTGATCGAGATATAGTGGTGCGGTCGATGCCAAACTCCCTCGTCCAGTAAAGGTACCTGCCAAAAATAAAGAAAGTATGCACATTTATTTAAGGTTTAAAGGAATAGTAAGTTTGTGGTGAAGAGGGCGCATTAATAAATGATTTTTGCAGAAGCAGACGGAGGGGTGGTAGAGATCGGGGTGCGGCCAATCGTCGCTGGGCTGTTAAAACCTCGTATCTCCAAAAAACAAAATGTTCAGGAGAGCGAAAAAACATTCTTATTTTAACAAATTATGTGCGTAGGCTATATTATTTGAACTTAAGACTATGTTTGATAATCAATTCGATATGAAATGGTTTAAATGCACGAAAAATAATTTGGAAGGCGGGAAATTGATTACGAGGAAATTCTGAAATGAGATACGAGGTTTTCGAAAAGATGAATTTTGACATTATTTTTTAAGATTTGCAACTCATAAGAAGATGAATTACACCTTAAACTTCACATTTATCCAAAAAAGTAATTTTCACCAAAATTTGAGATACGAGGTTTTAACAGCCCAGCGACGCAATGCCAAACTCCCTCGTTCGGTAGAGGTACCTCCGTACCTGCCAATTGCCAACAATAAATAAAGTATTGTTTAAAGGTTTAAAGGAATAGTAAGGTTGTGGTGATGAGGGCGCATTAAGAAATAATTTGTTTTGCAGAAGCAGACGAAAGGTTGGTACTTGGTAAACAGTAAAGATAGGGGTGCGGCAGTGGCGTAATGAGCCAAAACTTTTGGGGGGGCTTAACAAATTTGTGCAAGGGAGTGAAGCGACCAAGCCCGAAGGAGCGAAGCGACTGAGCGGGGGGGGGGGGGGGAGGGGGTGTGGGAGGGGGGTGTCCCCCCTCCCACGGTAGGGAGCTTTTGCATTTTTGGACTTGAAACTGTGCAATCTGATGCATACCTAGAAAGGAAATTTTGACTCGACGACATGTACTATAATGTCGGTAAGTGCGTCATGATTCTACCGACTAGAAAAGATTTTTTATTTGTTTCATAAAGACAAAAAGCGAAGCGACTGAGCGGGGGAGGGTGTAGGAGGGGGTGTCCCCCTCCCACGGTAGGAAGCTTTTGCATTTTTTGACTTGAAACTGTGCAATCTGATGCATACTTAGAAAGGTAATTCTGACATGACGACATGTAATATATAGTGCTATAAGCAGGGCCCTGGGAACGATTTTTTTCACCGGGGGTGCTGAGATATATACGTATATATACCTATATTCTTCTTCTTCTTCTCCTTCTTTCAGTCTTTTTCTGTCATTATCAGAGGCGGATCTAGCTTTTTGCTAAGGGAGGGGTTTGACCCAATGACGATGTCCATGAGTCGCTATTTTGTTAAATTTTGTTAAACTTTTTTCAGTGATAGCCGCGAAGCGGGGATTTTTTGTTGCTATTTTGAACCCCCGTAAGTGATTTTTGTTCACTTTTTTCACTGCTAGCCGCGAAGCGGCGAATTTTGTTGCTATTTTGAACCCCTGTGAGTGATTTTTGTTAACTTTTTTCAGTGATAGCCGCGAAGCGGCGATTTTTTTTGGGGGGCTATTTTGAACCCCCGTAAGTGATTTTTGTTCACTTTTTTCACTGCTAGCCGCGAAGCGGCGAATTCTGTTGCTATTTTGAACCCCCGTAAGTGATTTTTGTTAACTTTTTTCAGTGATAGCCGCGAAGCGGCGATTTTCTTGTTGCTATTTTGAACGCCCCTAAGTGATTTTTGTTAACTTTTTTCAGTGATAGCCGCGAAGCGGCGATTTTCTTTTTGCTATTTTGAACCCCCGTAAGTGATTTTGTTTAACTTTTTTCATTGATAGCCGCGAAGCTGCGATTTTTGTGTGGCTATTTTGGACCCCCGTAAGTGATTTTTGTTCACTTTTTTCACTGCTAGCCGCGAAGCGGCGAATTTTTTGTTGCTATTTTGAACCCCCGTAAGTGATTTTTGTTCACTTTTTTCACTGCTAGCCGCGAAGCGGCGAATTCTGTTGCTATTTTGAACCCCTGTGAGTGATTTTTGTTAACTTTTTTCAGTGATAGCCGCGAAGCGGCGATTTTTTTGGGGGGCTATTTTGAACCCCCGTAAGTGATTTGTGTTCACTTTTTTCACTGCTAGCCGCGAAGCGGCGAATTCTGTTGCTATTTTGAACCCCCGTAAGTGATTTTTGTTAACTTTTTTCAGTGATAGCCGCGAAGCGGCGATTTTCTTGTTGCTATTTTGAACGCCCCTAAGTGATTTTTGTTTAACTTTTTTCATTGATAGCCGCGAAGCTGCGATTTTTGTGTGGCTATTTTGGACCCCCGTAAGTGATTTTTGTTCACTTTTTTCACTGCTAGCCGCGAAGCGGCGAATTTTTTGTTGCTATTTTGAACCCCCGTAAGTGATTTTTGTTCACTTTTTTCACTGCTAGCCGCGAAGCGGCGAATTTTGTTGCTATTTTGAACCCCTGTGAGTGATTTTTGTTAACTTTTTTCAGTGATAGCCGCGAAGCGGCGATTTTTTGGGGGGGCTATTTTGAACCCCCGTAAGTGATTTTTGTTCACTTTTTTCACTGCTAGCCGCGAAGCGGCGAATTCTGTTGCTATTTTGAACCCCCGTAAGTGATTTTTGTTAACTTTTTTCAGTGATAGCCGCGAAGCGGCGATTTTCTTGTTGCTATTTTGAACGCCCCTAAGTGATTTTTGTTAACTTTTTTCAGTGATAGCTGCGAAGCGGCGATTTTCTTTTTGCTATTTTGAACCCCCGTAAGTGATTTTGTTTAACTTTTTTCATTGATAGCCGCGAAGCTGCGATTTTTGTGTGGCTATTTTGGACCCCCGTAAGTGATTTTTGTTCACTTTTTTCACTGCTAGCCGCGAAGCGGCGAATTTTTTGTTGCTATTTTGAACCCCCGTAAGTGATTTTTGTTCACTTTTTTCACTGCTAGCCGCGAAGCGGCGAATTTTGTTGCTATTTTGAACCCCTGTGAGTGATTTTTGTTAACTTTTTTCAGTGATAGCCGCGAAGCGGCGATTTTTTTGGGGGGCTATTTTGAACCCCCGTAAGTGATTTTTGTTCACTTTTTTCACTGCTAGCCGCGAAGCGGCGAATTCTGTTGCTATTTTGAACCCCCGTAAGTGATTTTTGTTAACTTTTTTCAGTGATAGCCGCGAAGCGGCGATTTTCTTGTTGCTATTTTGAACGCCCCTAAGTGATTTTTGTTAACTTTTTTCAGTGATAGCCGCGAAGCGGCGATTTTCTTTTTGCTATTTTGAACCCCCGTAAGTGATTTTGTTTAACTTTTTTCATTGATAGCCGCGAAGCTGCGATTTTTGTGTGGCTATTTTGGACCCCCGTAAGTGATTTTTGTTCACTTTTTTCACTGCTAGCCGCGAAGCGGCGAATTTTGTTGCTATTTTGAACCCCCGTAAGTGATTTTTGCTAACTTTTTACACTGATAACCACAAAGCGGCGATTTTTTGGCTATTTTGGACCCCCGTAAGTGATTTTTTTTCACTTTTTCACTGCTAGCCACAAAGCGGCAAATTGTTTTGCTATTTCACTTTTTTCACTGATACATTTTCACTTGGCAGCCCAAGGGGGGGGGGGGGGGGTTAAACCCCATCCCCCCCCCCCCCCCCCCCCCCCCCCCCCCGTAGATCCGCCACTGAAATGTCAAGGTGCATTTTCCCGTCTGGTGATGTTCGTCTGAGTGATTGATCTTTGTGAAGATTAAATAGTTTACAGACGTTGTAGCAAGCTGACCTTCCTGCCCAATATCGTCTAACCATAATTTGCATATATCCAAATTATCCCAAAGTAAAAACAAAAAGAAACAAAAAAGCGTCATTTGTGGCTGTCGGCTGTGTGACAATTTCGTAAATGAAGCATAATGATATATAACATACAGAAATGTTTGCAGGGGGTGCTGTGCACCCCCTGAAAAATTTCCGGGGGTGCTGCAGCACCCCCAGCACCCCCGCTTCCCAGGGCCATGGCTATAAGTACAGTACTATAAGTGCGTCATGATTCAACCAACCGGAAAAGAGTTTGTAATTGTTTCATAAAGAAAAATCGAATATGCACCCCCAAAATAATGATAGCAAAGTGACATATTATACAGTTCAACAGTGCATCAAAAGCCTTATTATGTATGATACAAAAATACGAACAAAGAATTCTAGACGTAGACAAGACTTATTCCCGAGAGAGTGGAGCGACCGAGAGGGGGAGAAGGGTGGTATTGGGTCCGTGCACGGTAAGGGTGAGTTTGCAATGTTTTAAGTCTGGTGCATACTTAGGGCGGAAATTTGAATTGACATGAAGTAAAATATGAGTTATCTTGTCTTAAAAATACATTTTTTTTCAATCACTGGTATCGAATTAGATATAAGCCATGATTGAAATTTTATTTGGGGGGGCTAGCGCCCCCCCCCCCAAGCCCCCCCACCAGTACGCCAGTGGGGTGCGGTCTATGCCAAACTAAAGGTATACCCGCCAACAATAACGAAAGTACGCATGCTTTTAAGGTTCTTGTCAAGAGGCCTGGAATAATTCGAGAGAGTATAGCGAAAGAGAATTGGTGCATTCATTGTTATATAACATCATTTTCAGATACACCGAACACAATTTATAAAATATCCGGCCAGAAACAGTTGGAACTTTTCTGAAAAACGTCACAGAATATAAAACCTCGTGGCTGTTAACTGTAAATGACGATTTGACATTTTAAATCTAACAAAAGTCGCTTTTAAATTGAACCTACAATCAATCATATCGATCTCTTTCAAATGCAGTGTTTACAGATTCACATAAACATTTTCGCATTAAATGAATCATCCAGTTGCAGTTCCCCTATAGTTGCATGAGGAGAAGCTAGAAAATAAGAGGGGGACAAGAGCAAGAAGAAGGAAGAAGAAGAAGAAGAGGAAGATGATGATGATATATATATATATATACGTTAATTGTTATTTATGTTCCGTAATGCTGCATCTTCTGGAGCCAGTATGTGAGGGTTCACATGCCCTAGGGCAACAGTGATGTACTTTACTTTTGTGTACCCTGGCCCACATACTGCTCCTCACTATTTTCTTTTGTCTAGTCTTCAGTTTTGTAACTTGTATCTTTGTATTGTGTTGTATTTGACATTGTATTATGCTATTTGGTCGAATAAATAATAATAATAATAATAATAATAATAATAATAATAATAATAATAATAATATATGACAATGTTGTTGAATAAATGATGATGATGATGATGATGATGATGATGATGATGATGATGATGAAGATGATGATGATGATGATGATGATGTTGAATAATGATGATGATGATGATGATGATGATGATGATAATGATGATGATGATGATGATGATGATGATGATGATGATGATGTTGAATAATGATGATGATGTTGAATAATGAAGATGATGTTGAATAATGATGATGATGACGATGATGATGTTGAATAATGATGTTGATGATGACGATGATGATGTTGAAGATGATGATGATGATGATGATGATGATGATGATGATGATGATGTTGAATAATGATGATGATGATGATGATGTTGAATAATGATGATGATGATGATGTTGAATAATGAAGATGATGATGATGATGTTGAATAATGATGATGATGATGATGATGATGTTGAATAATGATGTTGATGATGACGATGATGATGTTGAAGATGATGATCATCATCATCATGATGACGATGGCGATGGTGATGATCGATGATGATGATGATGATAATATTGATGGTGACGACGATGATAACATATAATATTAAATAGGAAAGTAATCAAACATACCCGTTCCGCTCATCGACCTCGATGGCTCTAGGATTGGCGATCTCCGTGATGAAATCGATCTCGGATGACGCGGGGTCGTCCTGTTTCAAGTCGACTAACGTGATGCTTCTGTTACCGCGGTTGGCGCAGTAGAGCAGTCCGGATTCTTCTGCGATCGCGAATCCACCGATGACTGCAATGAAAGAAGTAATACATGTATATTCAAGTCGAAAAGATGCTGCTAAACATTGAGCTCAATTAATCATGAACGGGACGGTTACGGAAAACCACGTACGAATTTTTGGAAATG
>JBAMJV010003133.1:0-24634 GCA_037951105.1 Echinarachnius parma
TCTATGCCGATGCCAAATTTCCTAATAATTATTATTTCTAGTTATATGGGATATTTATCAAAAATAAAAGAGATAAATTGGATTTCCCAAAGTCTCCCAAACATGATTATATCTGCAGTTAAAAAAAAGTGACTTAGGGCCCTTCTCTTTCTCAATTAGAGGGAACAAGTGCGAACAAGCTATTTACTGCGAACAAATTCCCATTCGCATGCACTTGTTCGCAGTAATTAGTAATGGCTGCGCTTAAATACTAATTACTGCAAACAAGCCCGAACTGGATTTACTGCGAACAAATTTGCATGAAATCCTGTTCGTGCTTGTTCGCAGTACATTTGATTAGTTCCCGCTTACTTGTTCCATCGATATGTAGGTTATCTTCACACTAAACCCAAAATAACCGATATGTATTTCAATATTGATGGCTTATTCGCGCTATATAGTTCGCGCTTGTTCACAGTACTTTGCACTTGTTCGCGCTAATTAGTATGACCGGCATATTCAGCCATTTGAAACTGATGATAATAAAACAACTATTTACATGATCTGGTACATGGAATATGCACAATCAAAGACCTGGCAGAGGCCAATGACATAGGGCTCAGATTTGCTCGCCATTGGTAGGAAGTTGTGTGATGATACAAGATGATGATCCTAACGTAATTTTTCTCTCTTTTGAAACATTTCTTTTTCTTTTCATCCACAGAATTGAACCCAGAGGAAGCAAACCTCAAACAACTACCAGGTAAAAGCCTGAAATACTGTTAATTTTAATTAAATAATATATGAATTAACATTTATTTCATTAATTTTCTCAAAATTCATCTAAAATCACTCGGAACTTTCACGTTGCTGTTGTACCTTGTTTAGCTTTTATATGGTAACAGAAGAATGAAATGGGTTTTCATTTGTTAAATGTCTCCCTAATTTTAGAGAATTTATTATTGAATTAAAAGGTGTTCTAACACTTTTTTTTTATAGTAGTCAAAATCAATATAACTTTCAGAAAAAAAACATCACAACTTTAAAGGGTCACTTTGATTAAGTGGTCATGGTTTGCAATACATTCCATATATATTCAAATTCATATTTATTTTATCCTTAATAAAATGATGTCCAGGGCATTAAATTGACATTTATTTGAATTATGTTTACTTTAATTGTAATAACTCGTCTTCAACAACATTTATTACATTTTTCATGTTTAGTCAGGCTTTGTATTCTTAATTTAACTTGATTAGCCTAAACATATTTCCAGATATTTACACAATATGAACTCTGTTCAACAACAGCTATGGCCCACCCAAATACGAACAGTTCAATTCATTATTATTATTATGTATTCAATGCTGAACTGAGAAAAATAATTATCAAAATCTTGTTTATATATGACAATTACCAGATGAAGTAATGGAGGAGCTGTCAGAGATTGCCAAGTGGCTGCAACTCCAGGGCAACACCATTGAGTTCATCGACATCTACCAGTCCACGCGGGCGGCCACGCTGCGCAAGTCCATGGAGGGACTCAAAGACCACCTCAATAAGAAGTCTGGAGGGACGGGAGGCGCGGGGCCGTACTCCCCCATGGTAGTATGTGGAATGGTCTGCTTGCTTCTTGTAGATTAGTACTAAACATGTACATGTATATAGTAGTAGTTAAGTAATTTTCAAGTTCGAAAGCATGGGAACCAACACCCAAATATAATACTCTTATAAATGAAAGTTATAATAATTTTATAATTATTATTATTATTCATGTAACATGCATGACAGGTTGAGCACATGTTGGTTATACTGCCCCATGTTAGAACATGCATGTGGCATGGTCTTCTTGCATTTTGTACTGTAGTAGAGGGGTTAAAGCAGTTTGATGATAGAGTGCATCAACGTTATCAATTGCCAAATAGTCTGCATCATATATGCATGTTTCTTGGCATAGTCCACAAAAAGAAAAATTATTGTCAAAATGTAACAAATTTTGAGTTTTTTTTAATGACCTTATTGAAAGGATGGACACTTTGATAACCCCCAATAAAAATTCATATTTATGGATGAGTCTGCTTGTGTTATGTGCATTCACCAAGTTTGTATTATGTATGCATAAGTTTTATATTATACAAGTAAATCATACATTACAGGCTCTAGTGCATTCTGTGGGGCATCTATAGTGACTTTGATAGGCAGCATTTTTTTAGGGGGGGAACAAATCGTACAAACTTTTTTTTTTTTTTTTCTGTGACAAATCGTATAAACTTGTTGTTTCATTTCCATGTCCTAAGTTTCTTTTTTTCCAAAGAAATTGTCCACACATGAATGAATATTCAATTAGTAGTATTTGAAATATTATGTTTCAATTTGGTAGATTGGTGGTAAGCTGCACAGAGGGAAGGAACCGCCTCTCAAACGAACATCTCATCTGTTCAGATCGTAAGTTCAACCCCCTCCTTTGATGTATTACTATAAATGTAATTTTCTCACTATTAATTTTTCGCCCAAGCAACCTAAAAAAAAAAACATTCACAGGTATTTGTTAATTTGTTCTGAACAAGAGTTCGTTATTTTTTTCATAGCTTTTTTTCATTCCCAAACATTTTTTTACAAAAAACCAAAATTGATCTTCAAACATGTAATGCGCGCTCTGTTAGTAGTAAAACATGCACTCTACATTTAGCATGCATCATCGATATATAACCATTGATGATAAGCATACACTCAAGACCAGAATATTATACACTCGCACACCGCACATTTATGTACACATATGTTCACACCAATGTAGGAGGCACCATTCTCTCATAATGCATTCCTCACCCTCGCAGAATACACGCTGAAAATCATGCATATATTGTTCGGGGTTTTTAGAATTCGAGCTGACCAAATCTAGCGCGAAATTCACAAAAAATCAATATACCACAAATGTATTTCCACGTTTACAGTATTTCTTGCCATTTAAAGGGCATCAAGCGTGGGGATGCTACATAGCGGGTCGCCATTTTGAACTGGGCTAGTTTGCGCGCACCGCATGACACTGAGCTAACGTGCATTACGCACCGTGCGCAACGCGTATGCAAGATGGCGCCGCGCATCTCATTTGACGAATCTGAACTACCTTTAATCTGCACGAGGATTGACAAAGGTGGTTTAAATTTTGAAAGAATTTGGCCGTTAAATCTACTTATAAATAGATATTTTTATATTACTGCAAAACTTTATTAATTTGTATTCATAAATTTTGTTTTCATTCATTTTGTCACAAAATGCTATTTTCACAACATTAACATTCAATAGTAGGATCATTTTATAAAATATGTTGAACTGTTTGATAGTGCCACTTGCATTTGATTGAATTTCATGTTTTTTCATCTATCATCTGGCTTTCTTTTTGTTTACAGGGGTGGAAAGGGCAAAGTCAACATTATAGGTAAGTTAACAAGCAGACATGGTTCCATTCTTAATCTGTTAACTTCATAACATTTTTAGTTCAATCATGAATAGACATCGAAATCAAAACTCATTTCTTCTTTTACCATAAGCCAAACAGCAAGGTACAAGAGAAATGTGAAAGCTTCAAGTGAATTTGGTTGAATTTTGCAAAGTTAAAGGTGCACCTGTAAAGTGTCAGATATTGCCCAAAATTACATTTGAGTCTTCAATCCTATACCAAAATCATTGTAAGATATGTCCGATGGATGTGTGAAAGTTTCATTGAAAAAGAACACTGCTTTCCTGGTTAAAAAAGCGAAAATTTGCATCAGCTTTTACAACGAATTACTGTATAACGTGTATGAGGTTTATGACCGTTCATTAACGCTCTTGAGCTGAATGATTATCGATGATAGATATCGTCATACTAAAGGGGCATTTTTTTTAATCTACCCCTATTTTATTATACCATAAGCCAAACAACACGGTAGAAGAGAAATGTGGAAGCTCCAAGTAATTTTCGTGGAGTTAGACACTTTACTGGTTTCACTTTAATGGATCACTTTAACTGATACTTTTTTCAAATATTTGTATTCATCAAACCAATGAAGATGATTTTATTTAGTGGGTGAATCCCAATTTTCTTTGTTCATGTGTTTTGTTCTATCATGGCTGTTTGTATCTCTTCTTATTGAAAATTCTCTGTTCCCAATACTCCTCTCGTGCTGGTGCTTCTTATAAAACAATATTCTCATAGGGTCTTCTTCCATTAACTTCATAAGATTTGTCCAAAAGTGATATTGTAAAACATCAGTCATATATCAATATCATTGTGAGATTCTTTAATGTTGTTTGCAGTAATTTCATAGAAAAAGAACACAATTTTCCTGGTGAAAAGAGGTGATCATTTTTGTCATATTTTATCACCTACTGTCCATTAATTTTACTGCAATCAAGCAGAATTCTGGAATGCTTTTCAGTCAATCTTGACTTTATCAATTATTAGGGAGACATTTGTCAAATAAAAACCCATTCTATTCTTTAAGATTTGTGTTGAATTTGGCATAGTTAATGGATCACTTTAAAATCGAATTTTGTGATAATTTTTCTTCAGGGCACAGAAGAACGGGATCGGGCGTTTCAGAGAATGCTTTGAAAGAAGAGCAACTGGATCCAGAGACGGCCTGTTATCTCTACTGTATCAGCAGCTTGATCCGGCTTATGCAGGCAAGTAACATGGCTCCGTTGCAAAAAAGAATTACAATAATACAATCGATTGTAAAGTTGCAGTTAGTTGTATGTCAGATCATGTGACTAAATGCTAAAATCTGATTAGTTCAAATGTGTACATTTTCTGACTTAGAATTGTAACTTACAATCGATTGTGATCTCTTTTTCTGCAATGGGTCCCAGATCAAGTAAGGATCAGGGGTGACAGCTTTACCATAACACAGGACCAGCCCTAGTTCCAATTATCTCTAGATTGACAACCTGTTTTAATATAAAGACAAACTTTTAGACTCTTTGTAGACAGGGTTTCACTGTATCATTATTGATTATCTTTTTTGCCTACAGTGTGAATCCCAGCTGATGATGACCATCATTCCTGAAGAGCACCAGAAGAAGACGTTTGACAAGATCATTGAGAAGCCCCTCGAGACCATCCTTCATGACGGAGAGGTGAGAGTCAATAAAATAGTTTTTTCTGAAAAATTATTTGTGGGTATTTCGCTTTGTAATTATTATATGTTTCATGAAATTAATAAACTTGATTGAATTGTATTGAATCCATGTGAAAGCACACTTATTAAGGACTTCTAAATGATAATGACTCCCCTCCAAGTGCTTGCATACTTGTGAAATAATTTTTACAAAAAAGTGTAGTTTATTTTCCAAAAATATATCTTATTCATCTAGGCTGTGCAGTGGAGTTATTTTGCAACTTTACATACCTCTCAATTATATCTTTAAAATGTATTATTTCATTAAAATCAAGCTTTAACGAATTCATGGAGCATCCTCTGTTTGATACAAGATATTTAGAAAATGATTGTTTTATATTAATTGAAAATTAGTTTGTTTTTTACAAGGCTTAATAAATTTTAAATGTACACAAATTTACTAAAGGCCCTTTTCTCTCTTATCAAATGTGAGAATAATTAAATTATAGAAATATTTTGCACTTTTTTTTAGGGAATCGTGAATGGAGCCAAGAGAGCCATTGGGAAGCACGACTACTCTGCCATCCTCGGGATCTTCCCTGTTCTCAAGCATCTCCTAGCCATTAAACCAGACTTTGATGAAGTCCTGCAGGTAATCAGCCACTGATTAATTCTCCTCCGTCAATCTGTCCTACTGATTAATTTGGATACTCTTGACTACGGTTGAAAAATTAGGCGGAAATTTGAAAAATCAAAACCTATTTTTATTCTTTTGTTACCATAAGCCAAACAAAAATGTACAAGAGAAGTGTGAAAGCTCCAAGTGATTTTAGGTTGAATTTTACAAAGTTAATGGATCACTTTGATTGCTGAAATAGTCGACTCAGTGGCATTTTTTCTCTTTTTATCTCTTTACATTCACAAATAAGTGGGTATATGCTTTCATTAGGGACACACATGTAAGCAGAAATTATAGTTTTTGTTTTGTTGGTCATCAAATTGTTCTATAGAGTACTGTAGAAGTGGTGTCACATTTTGTATTTATAACATACTAAATGGTTCTAAACAACTTGTTCTTTGATTTGGGCTTGTGGTAGTGGGTTTGAGCTACTTTTTTATCATCTGCTCAGTAAGACATTTCTAGCCTGCCTGACATTGTTTAGAACCGTTACCCATGTCAACCAATAGCTGTGACGTCATAGTTTGATACTCTACACCATTAATCAAGTTTAGGATATTTAAAAAGTTTGTTTTCTTTATGTCCGCATTGATAGGGCACAATGCCACACACTAGAGCTAGGCTGCCAGCACTGATCACCACACTGGAGACAACTGGATCTAAAGCTCTTGAGGAATTCTTCGACATCATCAAGGTAAATATTAAAGGGAACCAAGACCCAAATCCTTTAAAGGGGACCACCAGGCAAAGAACAACACATTATTATATGTTTTGGTACCGTTTTGTGATATCAAATAGATACCCAACATTTTGCAAAGGGTTGTGTAATTCATAAACAAAGCAATTCATTTCCACCACTTACGGAACCACTACTATTTCCTGGTTCGTACGGGCCAAACATTTGCGAGTGCGTCAATGCGATTCACGCGTACGTTTGTAGACAATAGAATCCCGGGCGATTTGTTCGCTCTGCACACATTAGTCTTCACAATTCAGACCGCATGAACGCATGCTTTAGAATGGTGAGGCGTTTTCCAATTGTTTTTTTTTTTTCTGGAACCATATTTTTGTGAACTTGTTGATGGAATGGAATACTAAAGATGTTACCTTTCTTTAATAAGAATATTATTTTTGGGTGGTCGTACCCTTTAATTTTTTTTAAAAAGTGATAACTTTTAGTAATCTATTCCACCAGCAACCATAGAAATATTTGTCTCGAAAAAGTTTTTATTCAAACTTTATTATCATAGCTTCTTCGAACAAACATTTATTGTCATGCAAGTTCCTAGTTCCTAAATAATACTAATAGATATATAGTCTTCTTCTGTAGACCCAATATACAGAGTTAAGTATGATGATGAGTTTTCAAATTATTATAGCATTTGTTTGCAAAAAAAACTACTCTTGTTGGTGGAATGGAATACTAAATCTTTTCTCTTTCATTGATTAATTAGAACATTATTATGGGGTGGTGAGCCCCTTTAAAATAAATGCGCTTTCCTACCATCCTTTTTATGTGCAAATTTAGCTAACTCATGTGGCAATTCAAAAGTTTTTGTGCAGTCCTGATAGTATTGTGTTACATTTACACTGATTTCCAACATTCAAACCCAAAATGCTGATAGAGATAATAATATAAAGAAAAAAAAAATTTCTTTTTGCTCTTGAGCAGGTATATTAATTCAATTAATTTATTAATATTATACTTACAGTGTAACCAAGGAAAACAAGTCAAGCGATTACTACAGGCAGGTGCCATTCATAGACTATGTTCCATAACCTCTTTCTGCTCTGCAGGGGATCACTTTTGGTG
This sequence comes from Echinarachnius parma, assembly GCA_037951105.1. Classification (NCBI taxonomy): domain Eukaryota; kingdom Metazoa; phylum Echinodermata; class Echinoidea; order Clypeasteroida; family Echinarachniidae; genus Echinarachnius; species Echinarachnius parma. Next base: position 7,574 of record JBAMJV010003133.1, read on the forward strand.
GCCATTATGGAAAGTTGGCTGTACTTTTAAAGACTGACAGGGTTTTTTTTTTTTTTTTTTTTTTGATTTTTTTTTTTTTCTGCAATCAATATACAAGTTACAACAAAAATTGTTATTAATATCAAAACACAAATTATACGCATTTCAGCAATATGCAAACAGTACATAATATAGAACAAAGATTGTTATAAATGAGTGAAATGAAATAGGCTGGGCCAATGCGTGTATAAACGAAGAAAGCAGAAGGTCGCCATTATAAGCAGAACCTTTAACTGTATTAACTGACATGACTATTTTCCTTTGTATCCTCTCATTTAGAATGATCCTGATAAATCCAACATGCCAAAGGATGGGACGGTCCATGGACTGACCAGCAATGTGAGTAATGATTTGATTTGATTTGAATTGATTTGATTTGATTTGATTTGAAGTTGACGTGGTGTGGCAAGATTGGTGACAGCTAGGCTTGCTCTCCAATAAATGGGATCCCAAGTTTGAAGAGTTATCCACCCTTCTCCAGTTTTTGCATTATGTCAACTTAGTTACTAGATTCTCTTTAGTAAAAAAAAAAAAATGAACAAAAATAAATAAAAGACACTTCACCCTCATTTGCTGGTCGTTTGGATTGAGGCAGTGTCGTAGCATGGTCGAACTGATTGTGGATACGCAAATTATTAGAGGGACACTCTTTGTATTGGTTTTTTTTTAAAGGATTGTCTCTGATGTTTTGTAATTTATCAAATAATGGAGGGTCATGTGCCACCCAATGCTCTCCACCCCCTTCGTAAAACATGTATTCACCTGAAGCAAATTTGTACTCTGGAAACCTTCAGTCTGTTCCACTCATAAGAATCACCATCAAGTACACCATCCTGAAATACACCTTAGGCCAAAAACAAAATGTGTTGGATTGGAGTAACAGGCAACCAAAAATTAGGGTAGGTAGGTAGGTTTTTTTTTTTTTTTTTTTTTTTTTTTTTTTTTTTTGGCAGGATTCGCACATATACACAAAAACACACATAACACATATCGCAATTGCAAAAAAAAAAAAAAAAAAAAAAAAAAAAAAAAAAAAATTATTTGTCATGGCCTTACATCATGTAAATAAATGCATCATGGCCTAAACAATATATGGAAGCTTGACAGCAAGAATCTCGCACAGCAAAATAAACATGTTCTTTTGTTATCCATAAGGTTATATAATTCAATAATTTTACTTCTACTTTCAGGCCCTCATCTTCTTGGAAAATTTATTGGACTATGTTGAAACTGCGGCTGCCATGCTGGCCACTCAAAAAGGTAAGTTTTTTGGTGTGCGCTAATGTATAAATGTGTTGTGTACTTCCTTTTCTTCTGATTAATCTACATTCAATACAGGAGACTATTGCAGGTACTGATTAGAAGATCATTCTGTATAGTGTGTGAATGTAAGTAAAATTGTGTGCACTTGGCACCAAAATTGTCTCAAAGTGAACGAAAATTAATTATCATCTGTTTGCACCTTTTCATTGGCATATATATATATGGTTTGGCCCCTTTGTGAAGCTGAAAGAATTGTTTTTCATACAACTGTGACAAGAAATTGCATACTCAATTTGAAAATTTGCTTATGTGATTGTACTGATTAGATAGTAGTAATTTTATAATTTGTGAATTTCCCATCTGAAATGTCTGCACAAAGTTCTGCGTTTGAAAATTTTAATAATTAATTATTTTGTTAATTTTTCGTTTTTTTTTCATATTTTCCCCTTAGATCCAACTCTTCAGATGCGTAGTGCAGATCCTAAGGCTAAACAAAGACGAGTTGCTACATATGTTGGTAATTGAAATTTGTATGGGTATTTAGTATTGACCTACTCAATAATTCACGATGTGGGGGGTTGCAAAACCTGACAAAATTGCAATAATCTGCCGACATGATTCAAAGCACATTTAATCTTCCAAACAACACAAAACATTGTGCAATATACCTTGCGGTCCTTCACTGTACTACATCCAGATCCAGAAACACATACTGTACTTGCATTCAAGACCACCTTATTAAAACATCATTTGTGACCTCACACCACAAAACCACCAATAAGTCGGGAAAAATGATTGTGCTAATTTTTACATGACATTAAAGTAGAAGTCAATACCTTTAAAATGGTATATAATTTGTCATATTTGGACTAAGCGAACCCTCTCAAAATGAGAAGCCAAGATTTGGAACATGGCTGAATCAGTTTTATAGTTAGGGAGAAAACGGGCCGTTTCAAAGATCTGCGTCCATTCAAGTACTGTAATCTGATCATATTTATTTGACTAAAAATCACATTTAAACATGATTTCTGACACTCAAAATTTCACAAAAAGTATATTATGATACCCTCATTCAGGAAATAACAAAATCCAGAATTTCATATTTTAAACAAAATTTGGCTATATCAACTAATAACAGACAAACTACCACGGCGACATAACGGTCGTTTTGTGGTGTAAGGTCACATTTAACCCCTTAACCGAGTAGGTTGTGTACAAAGTCTAGGGAGATTTTAGAATCTCGAAGGGAAGGGGTTAAAAACACATTTCATCCTCCCAAAGAAAAGGGTGAAACACCATTGGCATACATGGCTTACATGCGTGACCGCCTCAACATGCATTCAACAAGCAATTCATTATCTAAACGATTGGAGAATTCACTGTTGACATTCACAATAGCAATGCATTTTGCAACATGTCATTTTTGCCTTGGCCCCCTATTCCGGTGTACTGCAAATTCCATAATTTCATAAGTATTACAAATGGGGCATTGACGAAAAAGGGAATAAACAGCCTTTTCATTGGATACCAAATACAAGTTGGATACCATAGTAATAGGAAAGATATAAATGCTCAAAGTTGAATTGCGGAACTTTTTTGTTTATATTATGTTATATACTTTTTTTTACAGGCAAAGTACTGGGTGCTCTTAGTCTAAATCTGGACCAGAAGGCCAAGACCTATTCAGACCAGTACCTGGGTGCTATCTTCCTCCTTAACAACTACCATTACATCCTTAAGTCACTACAAAGGTAAGCATTGATAATCTTGGGATGATGATGATGATGATGATGATGTTGTTGATGGTGGTGGTGGTGGTGGTTGTGGTGGCGGTGGCATCGCCACCGTCGGTGCTGGTGGTGGTGATGATGATGATTATGATAATGATGATAATGTAGATAATGATGGTGATGATGATCACACTGATCATGATGGTGGTGGTGGTGGTGATGATGATGCTAATTATGATGATGCTGATAATAATGATGATGTTGAAGATGGAAATGATGATGATGATGATGAGGATGATGGTCGGGGGGTGTGTTGTGATGGGGATGATGATGATCTGCAGTCATGATTGTTATTATTATTTGCTCTATGCCAAATACATAATTATACTGGACTTTGAAATTTAATATTTGGTATAATTTTCAGGAGTGGACTGATCAAACTGGTGGTGCTGAGTAATCCTGACATTGAATCTCACTATGAGGAGATCATCAAGGAGCAGAAGAAGGAGTACTCTAGGAGGTATGTGGTTGTTATTAATATCCTTATTATTACTATTATTATTATTATTATTATTGTTATTGTTATTATTATTATTATTTTGGTTATGATCATTATTATTATTATTATTATTATTATTATTATTATTATTATTATAACTTATTATATCTTATTGTCTGATTGTTTCTAGTTGGAATAAGGTGCTAGCTTTCATTCTGGAGATGAACAAGCCGGTGGGCTATTTCAATAACTGTTACTGATTACTGTGTTATTGTCTGATTGTTTCTAGTTTAAATTAGTGTCTTAATCTACATGTATGCGACTATTAATTCTTACTGATTACTGTTTGATTGTCTGATTGTTTCTAGTTGGAATAAGGTGCTGGCTTTCATTCTGGAGATGAACAAGCCGGTGGGCTCTCAGCGCCTCGCCCCCGATGCAGCCAAACTCAAGGATAAGGAGAGGCAACAGATCAAGGACAAATTCAAGGTATGTCAAAATAAATAAAGATCGCTTTCATTTCATGCATACCAGCAACATTTCACAAATTGGTAGAGACAGTTCTCTTCTTCAATTTAGGCAGCTAAATTTGGCCTCTACAAACCTCCAAAAATGTTTTAAACATGATTACCTCTGAAGTACAAGATGTGACTCAGTACCCTACTTTTTATCAATGAGTGATTTGTTCTTGTATTTGAGCAGGGTTCAACACAGAGTTAGAGAAGTAAAGCCAATTTAGGGACCGGTAAACATTCAAAGGTAACCATCTTCCAGATATTATTTATGAAAAGCACCCTTCTCTTTCTCAACGGACAATTTGTTCCTGTATTTGTCCAGGAGCTGCATCGGATCCAGCGTTGCTACGCCATCCCAGACCTCACCCTCGGGGGCTCGGTGAGAAGGGACAACCAGGACCTTATTATAGACAGCTGTTTGATATTAACAAGTATTCAATTGTAACTCTATAACTTGGATGTGATGATGTCTCGAGGAGGCACCATTATCTTTTTCCTCTTTCTCAACCGACAATTTGTTCTTTTATTCGACCAGGGTTTCAACACGGAGCTGGAGGAGCTGCATCGTATCCAGCGTTGCTATGCCATTCCAGACCTGACCCTCAGGGACTCCGTGAGAAGGGACAACCGCGACTTCATCATCCCCCAGTACAGCCAATTCAGGGACCGGTAAGAATTAACCCCCTTCCTTTTGAGGTTCTAAAATCCCCATAGACTTTGTTTATAACCCACTGGGTTCCCGTAAGCAACAGGTTGAAGTGATCCATTGTTAACTTCATAACATTTTTCCAAAAGTGATGTTTGAAACTTAAGTCATGCTCCAATATAATCATAAAATTGGTCTGAATGATGTGTGAACGTTTCATAGAATAAGAATTACTGAAAAAGAAATCGGAAAAAAAGTTGTAAGTAGTTGGTCTTTTTGGAAAGATTCATTTTACATGAAAACCACTTTCTAGGGAGGAGGGATAAAGTACCTTTATAAACAGATGTTGTTGTTACTAAATATATTACTCATTGCGGATATAGTATTGGAAATAATATCGCTAGTGATATTTGTTTGTCTCGCAATGTATGGTCAACAAGGAATCTAAAAGATCACTTTTAGATTCCTTGTTGACCATACATTGCGAGACAAACGAATATCACTAGCGATATTATTTCCGATGTTGTTGTTGTTTTGTTTTTTTAGTACAGTAGCAAGAGCAAGTGTAATGTTTATAACTGTTCATCATCATCATCAACTTCAGGTGGCACTGCAGAGCGCTGCTGTGGTCTTCACGAGAGCACACCATGCAACTCTATCTTCTGCCATTTGTGTTGCACCCTTCATTCCTTGTCCAGACACAGTCTTTATATCGTCAGTTTATACAGTAACTGTTTATAACTATATATATTCTTTATCTCTGTGATCTTTTTCTCTGCGCAGATATTTCAACACCAACTTCACCAAGAACCCAGAGAAGTACATCAAGTATACCCCAGATAATGTCAAGGATCTGCTGGACAAATTCTTTGATTTATAGTTGTAGGCTTTTTCTGTATCATATGTCACGGCCCCTTTTCCAATCACAGTTGAACCTTGTCGTTAATAAAGAGCTTGTTACCATGAAAATTACCTTGTTATCTCAAGCATATTACAATAGCAGGGTTAGAAAAACATGAAGAGCTTGTACCTTTAAAGGGATCTAGTAAGTTTGTTGACATGTGCCAATAGTGACGAAAGGTTGATAAAATGTGTGTTTTTGTGATACAATTCATAATAATAGACCAGCATTTATGTTGCACCATCAATCTAGAAATTCTATTTTGAGGCACATTATACTGTACCTGATAGGTCCACTAAGTAAAGTGTGAAAATTACACGTTAAATGGAGGTTATATGTGACCGGCTATAGCGAAACCCGGCACTTGTCGGTAAAAATCAAAATGTAGATTTTCACACCATTAGAAAGGCCTCATCACAAGCTTTCAATTGATGCTTTGTTCTGACTAATTGGTCAATAATTGGCGAAGATATGATTGTTTCAATTTTACAATCATTGGTCTTTTACACACATTGTGTTAACTTAAAATGCCCATTTCTTCAAAACATGAATTACCGACAAGTGCCGGGTTTTGCTATAGCGGGTCACATATGGCCGAGTAATGACCGAAAAATACTATATAAAGTTGTATTTGCTAACTCATTACACTGACTTTGTACACAGTTATAACTTCCATGTGGATAAAGATAAGGACACTTAAATCATGGATATCTTTTTAACAAAATGGAAGTTTGAAAAACCATAACTGTTTTATGCTTCTATTGGTTATAGGAATACAACAATGTATGAGAGAACCACTAGAGTTCTAAGTAAGTTTTGTGGATTTTGACGTTACTAGATTCCTTTTGAATAATTCTTATAAGAGAGTTTTGTTATATTAGAGCTCTTTATAACAAGGTTCCACTTTTATATTTTAAAAAAAAAATCTTCATAAATCTAGCACAGCTTAGCATTCAAAGAGCATCTCTGTAGCATGAAAGAAATAGCCTAGCTGTCAAAGATGTCAATGATGATTATTAAGCATTAAATTATTCATATGCAAGGCCTTTTCAAGGCTACTTGCTTGTCTGATGTTGGCCTTGATACTTAACTGTGTACACAAACATATAACTACTTTGAATTTTGAACCATGTGTACAGACTATTTTGAAAGCATAATTTTGCCCATCTAACTAGTGTTTGTGCGCATGACAACAAAGTTACTACACCTTTAGAGAAGCGTAAACTGCATAATTTTGAGAAAATTTCCACAATTAGATAGTACAAATGTTACTATCCATTAACGTCATAAGATTTTGCCCAAATGTGATATACTGTATGAGACTTTAATCATAGACTTATATGACCGTAAGATTCTTCTGGATGATGTGTGAAAGTTTCATGGGAAAATGATGCTGTTTGTGTAATGAAAACAAAATTGATAGCCGATTTTATCACCTCCTGTCCAATAATTTTTACTACAATCGAAAAAAGTATTCTGAAACGCTTCTCATTTAATCATGAATATCTCCATAATGCGGGAGACATTTGAAAAAATAAAACATCCTTTCCTTCTTCTGTTACCATAAGCCAAACAACAATGTACAAGAGAAAAGTAAAAGCTCCAATTGATTTTGATAGAATTTGACAAAGTTAAAGGGATAGTATAGTTTGGGTCAAACATAAATTTAGTAACTAAAACTTATCAGTTACCATTAAAAACTAATAGTTATAATTCAATGATGCATGATTGTACCCTTAGATTTTCATTATCTCACAAAAATATTTCTTAAAGTGCCCTCTATACCAAAACTGAACTATCCTTTAATGGATCACTTTAAGTCAACCATAAGAGAAAACGGTTTTTTTTCACCACGAGATTCACAGAAAGAAACTAAATGTGTTTAATTTTTTCTTTACATTTTTGTTACACATAAAATCATGTATAGTGTTTGATCGTATTTTTTAAAGTGCAATATGTAAATAAATATATGTTACTGTGCCACTTTTCATGTAAACGTATGCAATGAAAAATTCTGTATGGCATAAATAAAAGAAAATTTAAATCGAAAATGAATAAATGTGTGAACATTTGTTTTTATCAATGTGTCTGGCTCCTAAGATGATATAAATATCTCCCTGGCCGGTGAAAAAGAAATGTAGAACAATACTTTTTTTACTTTTAATCACAGTAGGGCTACAAATATTTACTTCTGAATTTGTATTGTAATCAAAAGTTTTTAAATGCTATTCCTCATGAAATACCATAGAGATGAACTTTCATGCTAAAAAAGAAATGGGTGGAACTCACAAAGGAGGTTTTTAGGAGGTTTGTACAAACCATGGTTTGACCATGGTTTACATCTATGGAATGCCATTTGTAAACTGATGGAGAAGGAATGTAAATTCCTTACTTGTATAACAACGTGGATGTACAATTTACTTGTATACGAGCAGCATTCCATAGATGTAGACCATCGTCAAACCATGGTTTGTACAAACCTCCTACAAACCTCCTTTGTGAATTCCACCCATTGTGTCTGTGAAGTTATGATTTATGTGTGTGTGATTTGGCTGCCAGGGTGTATTGCTCCTTTGGGAGTGGAAAGTTCACTTCATGTGCAGATTGTCTGAGTGTGTATCCGATGACCAAGGTAACTGATCATGTAATTGTAAAGTGCTTGAAAATATTAAAGGGGTAGTTTAGTTTTGGTAGAGAGGGCGCTGCACATCACAATTTGTGAGGTAATGTGAGGTAACTGAGTGTCGAATTTGAGAGAACATGCCATTTTAATGGCAGATTAAACTTGATTTGGTCAAAATCGACCCAGATACGGCTGAAATATCAATAAATATATCTGATCTTATAATTATTTGGGGCCCAAATAATTAGACGATTTTTTTCAAAAAATTAAAAAAATCCTTGCACTTTTTCAAAAAATTTCAAAAGCGTTTTTTAAATAGTTGTTGATGATCTCTCTTTTTAATAATTATATCAATAAAACATCACATGCATAATTTTGTATGAAAAATGGTTGAAACCAATGCTTTTTTAGAAAGTGCCCTCTTGTGTTTTAATGGCTCTTTTTTAATGATAACAGGCTTTTTACTTAGTCGTTTGTAATTTTGTATACCTTTCGAGCATGGTACAGTTATAACTATTAGTTTATAATGTTACTGTCCAGGTTTGGTTACTAAAGTTCAGCCTTACCAAAACTGTAGGCCTACTACCCCTTTAAATTAATCTAATTTCACTAAAGGCAGTTTATTAACAAGGTTTGGAGCAATTTAATTACGATCAATACTCGATCCTGTTTGTTTTCGGTCGAAATAGTAATTCCGTCAAAAGCGCAATTACCCACTTTCATCACGACTGGACAATAAAACACTCATGCGATATCCACTGCAAAAGAATTAATCGCGCTAATAGCAAGTTATGAAAAATTGATGTTAGTGCAATATGCATACAATTCATAGAAAATAGTAAACGAGTATTGTAAACGTTGCTCATTACAGGCAACAACAAAAACAGAAGTTGTTGTGTATACTCAAATATCAGTAACTCTTTATATATGAGAACCTGGTGGGCCCCTTTATTTACAAAGTCTAGTAGGGCACACTAGTAAATAATTCCTTAATTCTCATTGCCTGAATGGTCAGAAGCAATTATAAACCTAACATAAACCCGAAGGATACAAATCAACTTGGGGATATATGCGAGGGATCACCGAAGCGATACAGCTTTTTGTAATAATTAATTCAAACATATAGAGAAACTGACCAGAAATATATTGTGATTAAAAGAAGGCAAAGAAAATGGGATTCCAACAGGATTTGAACCCGAGGTTAGGTTTATCTGACCATTCATGCAATGAGAATTAAGGGATTTCAGGGACGAGCACCGTCTAGGGTTTTCTATAGCTCAGTCGGAAGAGCACCGGTCTAGCAATCCGGAGGTCTCGGGTTCAGAATCCCGTTGAAATCCCATTTTCTTTGCCTTCTTTTAATCACAATATATTTCTGGTCGGTTTCTCTATATGTTTGAATTAATTATTACAAAAAGCTGTATCGCTTCGGTGATCCCTCGCATATATCCCCAAGTTGATTTGTATCCTTCGGGTTTATGTTAGGTTTATAATAGCTTCTGACCATTCAGGCAATGAGAATTAAGGGGTTTCAGGGATGAGCACCGTCTAGGGTTTTCTATAGCTCAGTCGGAAGAGCACCGGTCTAGCAATCCGGAGGTCTCGGGTTCGAATCCCGTTGGAATCCCATTTTCTTTGCCTTCATTTAATAACAATATATATTTATGGTCAGTTTCTCTATATGTTTGAATTAGGTATAATATTATTTTCTTTCAATTTGTATATAATTGTTAATGTCTTTACCTTGTAAATTCACGTGTAATTTAGCCTTTTGGCTACAAAAAGTTGAATAAGATACCTTGAATTTAATGACAGAATAAAGTTTAATGCATCAAAATTGGTTCAGAAACATCAGAAATGTCAATAAATATATCCGATCGGAATAAAGCTGGGGCCCCTAGATTTATCCGATGATTTCATTTAAATATGTATAATGCTTATACTTTTCCAAATATTTAAAATCAGGTTTTGAAATATTTGTGGATGATCTCTCTATTTAGTAATGATTTAACAAAACATCACATGCACAATTTTTGTTGAACTGGTTCAAACCAATGGATACTAAAAAAGCGCCCTCTTGTGTTTGAACAGCATTTTTTTAATGGTAACAGGCTTTTTTCTTTGTCGTTTTTAATTTGCTATACCTTCCGAGCATGGAGGAGTTATAACTATTAGTTTGTAATGTTGTGTTGCCGCATTTGGTTACTAAAATTAAGTTTGACGAAAGCTGTATTATCCCTTTAGAATTTGTTATAGTTATGGTAGGGAAGAAAACTGAGTTTTCACAATTATATAAGAGGTAACCACTATTTCAAAGTTGACTGAGCACAAATCAAAGTGAAAATTACCATATTTCAACATTTATGAAAGTAATACCATTACTTCAGGTAGGCTAATTGAGATTGTAGACATTTTTATTAGCACTGTTTTACAATTACAATAAATCTATACAACCAAATGGGTTCAAATTCATAAACCATAATCAATGCATAATCAATAATTTTAATCTGTTTTTAAATTTAATCAAATGTTAATTCAAACCACGAAGTGATAACCCTGATTTTCATAAAGCATAAACATGATTACTGTATAGATATTTGTGTAATTTTAATAACAATGCGTTTTTAATAACAATGCGTTTTTAATTACAAATGTCATAATAATAATAATTATTATTATTATAACAATGCATTTATATAGCGCATTTTCCATATAAAATGTTCAAAAGCGCTGTTCAAGTTCAAGTTATTGAAAGAGGTGAGTTTCAATTGTTCTTGAAAAAGATTGAATGAAGCTTGGTTGTGGAGGGTCAGAGGTAGTTTATTCCAAAGGTTGGCTGCTGCGGAAGCAAAGGCTTTATCCCCAAGTGTGGGAAGCATCTTGGCAGTTGGATGGTTCGGTAGAGTGCCTTGAGAGGAGCGGAGCGAGTACCGGGACGGAGGGCTAATTGTAATAAGTTCAGTCAGGTAGAGAGGAACTAGACCATGGATACATTTGAAAGTGAGAATTAAAATCTTGAACTGGACCCTAGACCTGATGGGGAGCCAGTTGAGTTGACGGAGAACGGGTTTCATGTGAGAGAATTTGGGGGAATTGGTGGCAAGTCTTGCTGCTGCATTCTGGACACGCTGCAGCTTTTCAGTGTGGGTTGCAGTGGCACCATATAGCAGGCTGTTGCAGTAGTCCAGGCGGCTAGTAACGAAGGCATGGATGAGGGTGGGTAGTGACTTCTGGTCTAGATACTTTTTGATGTGACGAATGTTATGCAGGTGAAAAAGGCTATCCTGCAAGTTGCTGAGACATGTGTATGCATGTTCAGGTTCTGGTCGAACACAAAGCCTAGGTCTGTAACGCTGGCCGAAGGGGTGATTTCAGCACTACCAATCTTAATGTGTGAAGTGTTGATCTTCTGTAGCTGCTCATTCCCTATTGTCATGATTTATGAAACTTCTGTAATTGGTTAATAAACAGCAACAACTTACGATGAACGTGTTTTGATTTAATTGCATATTGATTGATCAAGAACGCAATATGAATAGAAATCATGATAACGATAAATGCATATTTATGTTATATCAATGAATAACATTATATTGGGAGATTTGCAATTGTGTCATATGAAACACTACCACCTTTTATATATTTTTTTTTATATTATAAAAAATTATTTTAAAAATAAATTTCTGTAATGATTTTTGTTTTAATCAACAAATTGCAGTCTTTTCTTCGTGATTACTGAAGTGCAAACCATTGCACACTTTACCACGATAATACAACTTTGACATTTTAATTGCGTATGCCACTTACGCGATTGGGTGATAAATAAGATATAACATACCTGTACTTTAAAAAATGCGTTGTTTTACAAAGTGATTGATCTAGACCGCAATTTATCTACTAGCGGGATTGTCAACCTGTCCGCTCCAGAGCGTGAATGATTGATTAAGAAATTTAGAAGCTCGGCACACATCGTTAGCATCTTTTCTTTCAATCGCGTTTCGAAATAACAAGCCGAGAGGGAAACTTTTTTTCCGACTATTCGCCACTTCGACACTTCTGCCGACAGAGGGGAACACATAAGTGTGACCTATCACCGTTACATCGTTATGAAGTTACGATATTTCATTTTTTTTTCCGAATTGCGTTTTTCTGAATTCTTAAAAAAACAGCATTAAGGTGATAAACAACTTGTTGTACTTTTGTAAAACTAATCTGATTAAAAAAGGTGATACATCCAGTAATGAATCTGTATCTACAAAGTCAACCAATTTCTGAATTTACTGTGCTTTACATTTAGAGACTTTATAAGTGTTTCCCGGCAAAATAATTATTTACATTTGGTCCGTCAATGCATTGAAAGGAGTCCAAGGGATTCAGACACTGTTTATGTATGTGGTTACGCCGCGAAGGAGTGATACAAGAAGAAAGTAAGTAGAACATAAAATGTACAAATAGTTGTTTTTTCTATTTAAAAAAAAACACTACGTTGATTAACCACTATCGAACGTTTTTTGCAAGATATGTATAATTAAACATAAATGTGAATGGTTGATCTGAATTGTTCTAAGATAAACTGTATTTCTAAAAATGTCTTAAAACTAACTTTATTTTTCGAGTATTTACAAATAAAACAATACAATAACACAATCGAAAATTATATTGAATTAGCAGGGTCAATAATTAAACAAGTCTTATCTTTAATGTTCTTAGATCTATCTAGCCTATGTCTCTCCACTGCAGAAGGAAGGCCTCTTCATCACCATTCCATTTTCTTCTTTCTTGTGCTTGTCGCATCCATGTATTAAACACCCCAAATTCTTTGATGTCATCCGTACAATGCCTACTCTGTCTGCCTCTTCGTCTGGTTTGTGTTCTTGGTGTCCAATTAGTTATATTATGTGTCCATATGCTGGCTTTACGTCTTGCAAGGTGGCCTGCCTGTCTCCATTTCTTTTGTTTTTTTTTAATTTCCTGTATAATATTATTGGCATTTTGTTTTCTTTCTTAGGTCCTCGTTTCTGACCTTGTCTATTCTTGTAACTCCTACCATAATCCTCTCCATTGCTCTTTCTGTGACTCTAAAGCCCGGCGCAGACAGAGCCGACTCGACCCGATCCGACTGGTTTTCAGTCAGGCTAGAGTCAGTTTCGCTCAGTCGGAGCCGATCCAATATGTTGAATCGGCCTCGAATGACCTCCGACTGGCACTTGAATGGAAAACCGGAGTCCTGAGGCAGCGCATACTGAGTTAATCAGGCTGAAAACCAGTCGGGTCGAGTCGGCTCTGTCTGCGCCGGGCATAAGCTTCTTTTTCCATTTCTTGGATGTTGCCCAAGTCTGTGCCCTGTAGGGTAGTATATACCGGAATTATACACTGATTGAAGGCTTGTCTTTTGAGGGAGCATGGAAGATTCTCATCTGTGAATATGATGCTGAGTTTCCCAAATTTCTTAGAAGTAATAGTAGAAAATAAGTTATTATGGAAATATCATATTGATTTGCTTTGATTTGCAAAAATAATGCACCCTTTTCGCAAAACGTATTACGTTAGCGATTTTAGTATGAATAAATTGTTAACTGGTTGCCATTATTCGGGGCTCACTTTTATTCTGACACTTTAACTAGTGAAATAAACTACAAATGAAGAAATATGGAATGTGATATAATCATACAAACAAAATATGCAAAGAAATATCAACATAATTCCATACACCTTATATGAGCCAATGCATTATTTTTTCTACCAGACGTTAAAGGGGTAGTTCAGTTTTGGTAGAGAGGGCGCTGTACAACACAATTTTGTTGTGAGTTAATGAAAAACTGAGTGTCGAATTTAAAAGAACATGCAATTTCAATCGCAGAATAAACTTTACTGGGTCAAAATCAGTTCAGAAATGGCTGAAATATCAATAAATATATCCGATCGTAATAGTTTCAGTTTTAGTTTTCAGTTTAGTTTATTTAATTTCAAACAAAAATTCAAATACAGAGCATTGTACAAAACAATAGAAGGTTTACTATAGCTGTACAATGAAAACTAGAATCATAATGGTAATTAATATATTTGAAAATGGAGGGATCAATGCTTGTAGATTGTGGACCCCTCGAGTAATAATAAAGCAGAATCATTATTCATAATCAAGTACAATTATACTTTAAACACGTATTCTGTTTGTAATTAACAATGAATTGTACATTTGAGTTGAAAATTGCTTCCAGTAAAGGTTACTAAAAGCAAATCAAGATGTGGGCCCACAGAGACTTCGACGAGCAAAACAAAACAATACGACACAACACAACACAACGTGCGTAGCACAATATGCCAAATACATAAGATTAAGAATTAATGAAAAGATGTGAAAGTGACATACGTGAAGGTAACATGAAGAGAAAGGATGGTTGGATATGGACAGACATAACTGTTGACGCATACGAGTATAAGTGATATAAGAGCGCTCAATACAAACAAAAATCAAAGAATATGGAAGTCAATTTTTTGGTGAACAATAACACAAGCATATAGATGATGACCTTTTATTGACTAATTAGGAATTATTAAAAGTAAACAATATTTAGAGAGACAACCATACTTCTCAATATAAGGAGTTTTGATAAGATTGCAATAATGATAGTTTAATCCTTTCCTTAAACAAATTAAATGAAGTTGCATTTTTAATATAATCACTAAGAGTAATTCCAAAATTTGGGACCATATATAAATAAATGTATTTTGGCAAATGGAATTATCCCGAATGTCTTGTTTGGTACTTATGAACTAATTGATTTTTTTTTTTTTTTCATCAAAAATTGCGGGTAAGGTATTGTTATTATAATTATTTATAAACTGACCTAGTTGAAATAAATACATGTATAGGTCCTTAATTTTCAATATAAGTTGATTATCTACAGTAACCCCTACAAATTTAATGTTAGAAACATTTTCCGATACAAAATCTTCAAAAGCAATATCTACGGGTAAGGATTGTATAGACTTACTAAAAAAAAACATATATTTAGTTTTCTGCAAATTTAATGATAACTTATTCGCTCTAATCATCTTTAATACCTTAACTAATTCAACATTGATTGTTTCTGCAAGAGGGTGTGGATTATCGTGCGAAAAAAATAAGTTAGTGTCATCTGCAAAAAGAACAAACGAAAAAACATCAGATGACCTACTAAAATCATTGATATATAAAATAAATAAGAGTAGGCCTAAGAGGCTTCCTTGTGGGACGCCACAAGATATATTACATAACTCTGAACTATGATTATTTACAAATACATATTGCTGTATATTAGATAGGTAATTCCTGAACCACTCCAAGGCCTTACCACGCACACCGTAATGGGAAAGTTTATAAAGTAAAATATCATGATTAACTGTGTCGAAGGCCTTGGAGAAATCCAAAAAAATACCTACCAGCATGTGGGAAGATTTGTCAATAGCATGGGCTACTTTCTCAATAAAAGATAATAAATTAAGCATGAGTAGTACTATACTTTTCCTTAAAACCAAACCGAAGTTTGAAAGAATATTTTATTTTTTAAATGGAAACTAAGCGAATGCAAATAATTTTTTCTAGTGTCTTAGAAATAGAAGGTAATAAAGTAATAAATAAATTTGGGCCCCAAATTTATTCGACTTTTCTCTCTATTTAATCATTATTTCAACAAAACATCACATGCATAATTTTGAATGAAAAATGGTTGAAACCAATACTTTTTTTAGAGAGCGCCCTCTTGTGTTTTAATGGCTCTTTTTTTTTTTACGATAACAGGCATTTTACTGAGTTGTTTTTAATTTTGTTAAAGAACTAAAGTTCAGCCTTACCAAAACTGTACTACCCCGTTAACGTTACATAAGTTGCGAAATTCTCACTGTAAATCACAAGACAACATATTCAGATTCTAAAAATATAAATGTTATACTTATGTTTTGTTTTTTTAAATGTACAATTTACTTTGTAAGGTCAAAGGTGACCTGAACAAATTTGAGAAAATCTTACTTTATAAAGTCAATATAAAAAAATATTAATTGAAACAACATCCATTTATAAAATTAAAAAGCGACTTTGAAAACTGTCAAAATTAATCCTAACTAATGCATGAAACAAAGAATTGGGAAGTCTTTGCAAAGTCAACGAAAAAACACGAAACATACAAAATGATATGTTTTTTTAATTACTAATGCTTAACTCAGGCTAATTTGGTGTGCTTAAATACCAAAGTATATGTATATCATTAACTGTTTTACATTGTAATGCTAAATGTATTACCATGTTTACATGAAAACGATGGAGGCATAGGTGTACCCGGGAGGGGGGGAGGGGTTGGGGGGGGGGGTTCACCCCCCCCCCCCCCCCTTCGACCTGTAATTGGTCTCGAGACCACATTTTAGCGGTCTCGACCACCAAAACCGATGGTCTCGGCCTCGAAAATTGCAAAGAATCCTCGTATCGGCCTCGAAAATGTTTGACCGGCCTTGGTCTCGTTCTCGAAAATTGTTGACCTGTTCTGGTCTCGGTCTCGAAAATTTGGTAGGTAATTGGTATCGGCTTCGAAATTTGTCTACGACTACACAGACCGGGTCTAACCAAATACTTTACAAATAATACCTTCTGCCAGGCGCTCGGCATTTTCAGAATAGAGAAAGGAAAGTTAATCACACACTTTACCAAAGGACTGGCCTCCTTCTGTAGCTTTCGCTAGATTTAGTAGATGTGTGGCCCAGGGCTTATGAATCGGATATAGGCGCCGTCTTAAGTGCCATAATTGGCACGATAAGGATTTTTACTTTTTGGAACTGCCCGCCGTATTTTGATGAGCTATGATTAAAGAAAACA
>JBAMJV010003134.1:0-141745 GCA_037951105.1 Echinarachnius parma
GATGATGATGATGATGATGATGACGACGACAAAGATAATAAAGATGATGTTGACGATGATGGTGCTGAATAAAATGATGGAGGAAATAATAATCATTATGAACTGAAGATGAGCACAAATAATGAGCACAACTGTAATATACTGAACCCATTACTGCTACAAACGTTTCAGACTTTAATGATGATTTATTGCGTTCAGGGCGATCCCACATTCTACTCTACTGCATTAGTGGGCCACTACATCCATCGGAGGAGCAAAGCTGCATGTAAGATGACGTCATTTGGGTGGGGATTCCATGAGAAAATGAACTCGAGAGGAGATCTATGCATGCAATCTACATCTCCCAGCCAGGCAGTGGGACATTCAGATCGAACGAAGCGTGATGGCGCATTGTCAAGTGTAGTAATACTGAATACATACATGATGTATGAAAAAGATGTAGATGTATAGATTGGAACTGTGTTATGAGAGTTTCCCTTCCAATTCTAGATAATGTAGTATATATATATATTTATGCAAAAAACATAATATGTTGGGGCTGCAAAAGGGGAGAATGTTTCAGCAATACCGTTTTATATAATGTAATTCCAATACATGTAATGTACGTTGGGTGTGTTCATAATACACCATATATCTTTTGCCTGTAAGCAACGGTTGAAATTATCGACATATATTTCATGTTGGGGCTATGACATGAGACATTTGTAAACCCATCCCATTCCAAATAATGTAATTTGTATACATGTAGAGTGAGTTTATAGCACACGGTATACACAGTTTCCAACATATGGGTTAAATTAAAGTGGTATATTTCATGTTTACGCAAACATATATGTTGGGGCTATGAAATGCGAGATTGGTTAAATGAAAGTGGCATACTGAAAGGGTTCACGGTTATCTAGGTTTATGGCTTGCAGAGAAACAGTTATTAAATGAAAGCGAGACCATGAAAACAGAGGGAATATACTGATTTGAAGGGGAAAAAAGAAAAGAGATGGCGAAATTCACTTTGGAAAGAGAGATACAAATCGGCGAAGCATATCTGGGAGGCAAATTCGTAATTTTCTAAATCAATGTCGCTGTATGTTGTTTTTATATAAGAATATGGGCGGCACATTGCATGCTATACAATGTAGACATTCATATTCATGTGCACATAATTGATCCCAAGGTTTTAACAAATTGGTTTTGGTCAGAAAGATATATTAAATCAGCGAAGCATATCTGCGAGGCAAGTTCATTATTTTCGGAGGTATATTGATGTATGTTTTGTTATGATTATGGGTTGCATATTGCATGCTATACAATTCATGTATATATGAACATTGTTGATAACATCCCAAGGTTAATCAGATAGATATAAATCAGCCAAGCATATCTGGGAGGCATGTTCATTAGCTCCCAAGCTATGTCAATGTATGTTTCATTACAGTTATAGGTCACACGCCACAAGCTAACTATATAGGCCTTCATATACATGCATATCATTGAGAACAAGGTGAAAAGGGCAAATTTTGCACCAATTGTGTCTAACAATAAATTTTCATAATTATACTTCAACCTAGGCCAGGTTATCCCTTGTTATAGAGCAGGAGAATATAAAGTATATAGTGAGTAAATGATATAACACCTTTTTCACCTTATAAACAAAAGATTTCTCCTCATAATATCTGTGTAAAGACGTGTAGATTTAATATTAAAAGGGTCCAAATGCATGTGAAGATGTGAACAATGTTACGTAATATCATTTTTATATTTATCAAATAAAACATAACTTTACTGTTCTAATATAAAATGTATCATAAAATGTCAATGGTCCCTTTGTTTGATCGCTATAAATAGCAACAATACAGACAAGAACTAATACAATAAAATAATAGTTTATTTCAGCCCTCTCTTTCATACCATCTATCAGATGAAGTCCAGAGCTTGTAACATAAACAACAATCCTTTAAATAGTACAAGAATGTCCTTCGACGTAAACATGGTGGCATTAATAGCTGACAGTCAAATATATACACCTCCGGCATTCGATGAATTTTATGTCTGTCTGTCTCTCCCGCTACATTTGCATTCGCAAACAGACAATCAGAATTTATTTCAGATCCTGTTTCAAATTCAGTTTAACTTGAGTATATAACTTAGGTGTAAAACTTAGGTGTAAAAACATAATTAAGAGCACATAATTATTGTCAAAGTAAACAAAGTTTACTCTGTCATAAGTATCCCTACAATTTGATTTTGGTATAACATGCATTTTCTATACACCACAGCCGGAGTATTTTCGGGACCAGGTCCTGAACAGGTTTATATGGGTAATGGGTTCGGTATGGTTGGTAAATAAAAGTTTGTCATTCATGTGCCAGCCAGACACTTAAAAAGTCCTTGAGATAAATAGATAATCCAAACATTCGGATAAGAAGTTATTTACATGGTCAACACGTAACAAGGCCAGCTATTGGCTGATCAAACATGCAAATGTTCAATCCCCTATACAGGGTTCATACTCTTTCTAATGAATGAAATTCCATGACTTTCCATGACTTTTTAAGGTAGAATTTCATGACCTTTCCATGACTTTTATACAATTTTACGCGATAAACTGAAAATTTAAAGCAAAGGGCAGGTTTCAACACATACACGTACCATCAACAATTATGATTTCACCAACAATTAACATCAAAGGGCATGTAAAAACACATACACGTACCATCAACAATTATGATTTCAACAACAATTAACATAACAGTGGAGCCTCATTATAACAAGGTCATTGGGACAAGAAAAATTACCTCTTTATGTCAAAACCTTGCTCTATCTGGGATAAAAATACAATAGTATACAAAGAGATGTGACAAGGAAAACCACCTTGTTTTAAAAAGAATTTGCGCTCTTTACAATGAGGTTCCACTGTCGCGTGAAGTCATCATACATCCTCCAATTGACATTAGGACCATCCATGGATATTTGCAGTAACTTGTCCAAACCAACTGTGTGAAGAACTTTACTGATTTCTTCCTTCAGGTGAACAGCTGAGCCATGTCCGATAAACACAGACGTCAAGTATCGAGTACAAACTTCGCCATGCTGCCATGTTCTGATGAGGAAGTCCATCTGTTTTTTCTGCAGCATCTGATTGAGACTTTCATCAAACAGTATCACATAGTGCTTTGATTGCTTGATGTTGTCATACAGGAGGTCTTGCACATACGGGCCCAAACCAAATACAGTCATGTACCGGCATTTTGTTTCTGATAACTGGAACCCTTGAGCAATTGCAGAGTCGGGAAACATTCTCTGGAATAGGATGTTGTTATGATGACAGGAATGGAATGACAAATGGTCCTCAACTACCTTCAGACACCATAGAATTTCTGCTTTCAGCGTATCTTCTCTGGTAGCAACAGCGGCAACTGGACTAGGTGTTACTTTGGAAGATGGAGCACAAGCACTTGTACTTGCATCAGAAGATTGCACACGTGGAACCGATGAACCCATCTGTTTTTTTGGCTTGAAGAAGGTGTTCATTGTGAGAACTGTTGATTCTACAAAACAAAACAAAAATAAGTCAGAGTAAATCCATTGTGCAAATGTCATGAACGAATGAACACATTTTGAGATTGGCTCATTAACTACAATCTACATGTCCAAGCATTGATGAAGGCACTTCTAATCTTTACAAACTTAATTAAAGTCAATTACACAAATATGAACCATCTGTTTACGTATATATGCTATTTTGACAAGAAGACAATTATGAAGGAAGATTAAATCAAAAGTCAAAATCTAAAAGGAATCAACATAATAAGTAAAGAAAGGTAAAAAGGAAAAGCAAGAAAAGAAAGGATTAGAGAAAGACAAAGCCAGAAAAGTCTTCAGAACTAGTTGATGATCAATACTTATATTTTGAGGTACTTCCAAATCTACGATGAGAATAAAAATAACAAATTAATTTAAATGAAATGATCATCATGAAATGATGATAGAGAGTAAATATCTAAGAAGAATTAGCATCATAATGAGATAAGACAGCACGCAACACACAGCCACAGGTCCAGGGACAAAGACAACAAAATTGTTGATGAAATCTACGCTGAGAAAAAGAATGTTCAAGAATATCGATGAATATGGAAGTCTGATAATAAAGATAAATTCACAGTGCAAACAAGGATTAACAAATAGATGGAAATGAAATTGATGTCATTGCAAACAAAGGTGTGATAGGAATAAGTAATGGATGTTGAAATAAAAGTCATTTCAATCGAAGTTCGAATTCAAATTCAGTTACCATGCCATTGCACATCAAAGGCAATGTAATGCAGCAGGTGCATTGTAGCGCATTGCTAGCCCACTCGTCGGCGAGAGCCTCTACTGTAAACGGTACAATAATGTGCGCTCCCCGACTTTTTGTTCCTTGGTCTATTTCCCGTTTTGCTGCAATTTAAACAGAAATCACGCATTATATCCCAGATTTAAATTATCTGGGATTAGGATATTAAATTATCGAAGACATTGTAAGGTACTCACTCTTATTTTGAATGTTCGTCTTGTGTTTGTCACCCTTCGCATGGCTCTTCACTATTCAGCGCTGCTTCACCCATGTTGCGTATGCTGAAATTACACTGGCAAACACTGCATCTCGCTATTCCTGAATCTGTGCTTACTTTCAAAATCCATTCGCTGTAAGCTGAATTATTCAGCCAAGCTTCAATAAAATGGCAGTTTCCCGGCATTTTGGATTCAAACTGACAGCGACTCACGACGTATTCATCTCCAGACTCGTGTTCACGGCGTCTTGTTACAATACAGTTCGATGTAATTCCACGTGCACCGTACCGTACGCACATGTGCAATAGAATATACACACATCGCATCACCTTATCACGGCCGGCGCGGCCGCATGTATACACATGCAGACGTTCATTCAATGTACACTTCACGCTACACATACACCATACATCCCGTACATACACCATACAATGCCCGACAAACAATCGATCACCACAAATGCATTTATTTTTAAATAATAACAAAGAAACGTAAAGTTTGAAATATGAAATCATTTGTTTATTATCATTTACATATCTCACAAAACAACACATTAATGTCACTATTTTTTTGCATTTCCATGACTTTCCATGACTTTTCATCAAAATATCAGTTTTCCATGACTTTCAAGGCCTGGAAATAGACTAAGCCAAATTCCATGACTTTCAAGGTTTTCCATGACCCGTACGAACCCTGCTATATAAGGCAAAAGCTCATTGGTAGGTTACAAATAGAAGATAATCCAAACAATCAAAGACATAATACATGGTCAACACATAACAAAGTGACTCATTTTTTAATGACTGAATTCCAAAGGTAAATTTTTTTCCATCATTCAGATCTTTCCATCCATAACAAGGGCTGTTATTGGCTAACAAAACAAACACATGTCCAATGTCCTAAAGAAGGCGAATGCTCATTGGTTGATAAATATAGCGAGTGACTCATTGCTAGTAGAAACTGTAATCCAAATCAATGGTTATTTTTTTATTTTTGTATTTCAGTTTTTTGTCTGTGTTCCCTTCAGGGAACCATTAAATTACAGTTCTCTTTCATTCATCCTAGGTTCAAACAAATCGTCCCCCGGGGTGTCAAATTATTCATAGACACAGTTAATGTCTCCCTTACGACCATTGTGTGATACTAATCGACAAAACAGTCTACATGTACTGAAATACGTGTACTTACATAAATGTAATTGTATACTATTCATCCACATTGCACATATGTAATCCATGCCATCTGGTGTTACTATGTATGTTTCAGCCCAATTTACTTTTCCAGCGTCATTTGATTTATGAAACCCAATTTGCTTTTCCAGACTAATTTCCCCAATTACCATTATACCATATACTAGGTGGAACGTGCTTCGAATATTTAACATTTTTATGCAACTGATATTGCCGTAGGAAGAATAATAATAAGGATCATGGTTTAGTAGATCAGTGCACTGAGTAAAATTAATTCAAATCAGTATGATCAATTTTACCCAATTCAAATTAATATTCAAATTACTGCTATTTTTAAAAATACATATATTCATGTGTATTTCAATATTACCAACCCTGAATTTTGAATAAAAATATGACAAATATCTATTCACACTACCTAGTTTCATCATTCAAACCACATGCATAAAGAGAGCAAGATATATGTAAGAACACTTAATTAAATGCGCTATACCACCATACACTTACATCTCACTACTACTAGTTAATTTTTCATAGCTTCATCCAACATACTAGTATATATCTCTTAGTATAGAAATCGCTGCATATATAATGTGCTTAATTAAAAACAAATTGCTTTCTGGGCTCACTGCTGCTGCTACTACTACTAATAGCCCGGTCACATATCAACGGATTGCGTAAACGGACGTCAAACCGAGAGCTAAATTTTCCATCCGTTCGTCTCCATTCGTATGCGTTTCTTGTCCGTTCCTTGTGGGATGATGTACGTTGTTCTATGTTTTGTACATAAAGCAATGGAGACGACTTTCATCACCGGATAATTTCATTTCGCAAATTTTCTATTCGTTGGGCTTTCGTTTCCGCTATTCGTTGATATCTGACCGGGCCATTATACACTTTCACCCCAACTCCGATGCTATACCAAATAAACAAAGGTTATATTTCGGCCAATCACATGAATGTCCAGAATCATTAGAACAGTCCAACCTGTC
This sequence comes from Echinarachnius parma, assembly GCA_037951105.1. Taxonomy (NCBI): domain Eukaryota; kingdom Metazoa; phylum Echinodermata; class Echinoidea; order Clypeasteroida; family Echinarachniidae; genus Echinarachnius; species Echinarachnius parma. Next base: position 6,731 of record JBAMJV010003134.1, read on the forward strand.
TAATAGATAAAGACCACTTTAATAGAGCAAGAAAGAAATTGTGGTCTTTATAGAGAGGTTAATTTATGTATAAACTGCTCCTAGGAAATCCAGAAAAGTGGTCTTTATAGACAGATGGTCGCTTGAGCAGGTTTTACTGTATTATAAAGCTAGATTCTGGGGGAACCCGCTTCAGTATTTAAAAAAGAGAGTTGGAATTAAGGTATATTTTTTCTTTTAAAGAATTTGTCATTAATTTACTCCCAGTGATGATGAAAAATGGCTGATGGAGAAAATTTGGCTGACAATGAAAATGTACATGATTTTATAGTACATTCCATTGGTAAATGGAATTGAGTATTAAACTAGAATTACAAATAGTATGGATATATTTTTCTTGCACAGCACCCCCGACTATTGCTGAATGGCTTAAAGGACTCATTAATTGCTTATAAAACACGAGGCAGGTTGCTATGTAACGATGTATGCTAATACACTACTAATATATTTCATCAACTACCATTCCCCCAATGAATAAATACAGGTGTTATATTATGGTGCGCATACCTAGCACGCCCAATTAATTAATACAGGTGTTTCGTTAAGGTGCACATAATTAGCCCTACTGCGTATTACGGAGGCAGTGTCAAAATAAAGATCTATGCTTTCTCCCCAAAAGTAATTATATAGAGAGCAGAGCAGATAATTGATGGGTAATAATGATGAGGAACGATGGTGGAGCTAAGGGGTTCTTCCCCCCCCCCCCCCCCCTCCTCCTCCTCCCCTAGGTCTCCCTGACTAGGAAAAGGGTAGGGCCCAGGGCACGACACCAGCACTTGCCTGCTTGCCCGGGGCAAGTAAACATCGATGTCTAGCAAGTAAACTTTCATAAATAGTCCAGTTTACTTGCCCAATTGGGCAGCTAATATTTCTGTTCGTTAAAAATGAATTTTACGTGTAAAGCCCTCTGCAGACAGAGCCGACTCGACCCGATTCGACTGATTTTCAATCGGATCGGCTCAGTTTTCAGTGCCTTGCGACACACATTTTGCCAGTCGAGAGACAGTCGGATGCCAGTTGGGGCCGATTCAACACGATGAATCGGATCCGACCGACCGGGCCCAACTCTAGCCTGATTGAAACCAGTCGGATCGGAACCAGTCGGATCGGGTCGAGTCGGCTCTGTCTGCGCCAGGCTTAATTCTCATCTAGAAACAAGCAACAATTAGCCAAGCAGATTGGGCACAATCAATTTTTCTTTTGTTTCACATAGATTTGTTGTTGGGCAAATAAAACCTTCTATTCTGCTTGGGCAAGTAAAAAGTGAAAATGTATGACTTAAAGGGTACCAACACCCAAAAATATTATTCTTATTAAAGAAAGGTAACATCTTTAGTATTCCATTCCATCAACAAATTCACAAAAATATGTTTCCAGAAAAAATATATAATTGAAAAACGCATCACCATTCTGAATGCGGTCTGAATGAGAAGACTACCGGTGTGCAGACTCAACGCGCTCTGTGCAGAGCGAACGAATCATCCGGGATATACAAACGTACGCGTGAATAGCATTGGCGCACTCGCAAATGTTTGGCCCATATGGAACCAGGAAATAGTAGTGGTTCCGTAAGTGGTGGAAATTAATTGCTTTGTTTATGAATTACACAACCCTTTGTAAAATGTTGGGTATCTATTTGATATCACAAAACGATACCAAAACATATAATAATGTGTTGTTCTTTGCCTGGTGGTCCCCTTTAAAATGCCCTAATGGGCAAGTAGGAAAAAGTGAATGTGGAGGCATGTAGTTACCCATTCTATTACATGAGCTGACAGGTAAAAAGGACAAAGTTCTTGCATTTTAGATGGCAGCCATTATTAATATCCATTGACTAGCGGGCTAGTGTTAATTTTGCTCCCTGGTAAGGCAATCAAAAGGGTATTAAAAGGTTAAAGTAATAAAGCATTAAACGTAGCATCACAGAAGCGATGATGAGTAAATATGACATTCAAATAAGAAGCGAAGGAAAGGTTAACCTGTCAAGGACTGGTCCCGTTAAATAACTCAGACTGGGAGGTCTACGCCTATGGTAGATGCATTTTACAGTTACCAGGATCAAAATGGTAGTCTTGAATTGGTTAAATGAAATATCTTTGAAGAATAATGATGGGTAAAAATGACAAGAACAAGAGAACAGGTAGTAGGTAAAATAAAATAAGGAGCAACTAAAATGCTAAGGGGTCAGATATGTCAGAACTCATCCCATCACAGCGCATAGGGAATGCATTGTGCATTATAATGCCCGTTAAAAATTGAAATAATAATAATTATTATTATTATCCTGTGTAATGGGTTCATTCATGGTGTATAGCATGACAAAAGGCTTGATTTTAACATTTGTTATTAAGATTTTCATATAATAATACAAATAGGTTTGATTCAAATAGCTCCTAATATGATACAATATCATCTCTATAAAGCGCTTTACACTGTTATTGCCCCGGTCATAGGATACACTGCAAGCCAGCACATATTGTGTGCACCATCTCTACTCCCTGTGGAGCATTCCTTCCAAGCGGCTCATGGGTATTGAGAAGATCATACATGTCCGCACATTCAGAGTAGAAAACTGAACTTCTACAATCTATCAGTAAACTTTAACCTCCTACTCGTATTGACTGAGTGGGCGACAAAACTAACAAAATATATATATAGTTGTAATAACAAAATGTTATTCACACAATGGAATGATAATGTCAACACATCCTCCAACAATTGATCAAAGTCCAATTTAAAAAGTAATAGTTCATTCTTACTTTTTTATATTTTCCACTCAAGTGCTTCAGGAAACTTTACCTAACAATACTCCATTTCGCCCACTCAGTTTAAATCTACACATGAATACTGTTTTTCCACCCAACCCACCCGAAATATAATATGTGACCAGCTATAGCAAAACCCTGCACTTGTCGGTAATTCATGTTTTGAAGAAATTGGCATTTTAAGTTCACATAATGTGTGTAAAAGACTTATGACTGTAAAGTTGAAACAATCATATCTTCGCCAATTATTGACCAATTTGTTAGAACAAAGCATGAAATGAAAGCTTGTGATGAGGCCTTTCTAATGGTATGAAAATCTACGTTTTGATTTTTACCGACAAGTGCAGGGTTTTGCTATAGCCGGTCACATATAGCGATAATATCTAATAAATAACGTAAAAAGATTGTTCGGGTATGTCCATGGGCAAGGACTGAAGCAATGAAGATAAACATCTAAAAATATTAAGGCGTTTCTTCCTTATTTTGTTGTTTTGTCTGTCTGATGAACTTGGATGATAAGCATGGTAGTCTTGTGTGTTTTAACCCATTCAGGACTTGTCTTGATAATTAGCGGACTGGGGTCTATAGAGAATGCATGGTAAAGCAAAATCAAATGGTCTTGAAAGTGTTAACCCTGATAAAAATACAGCAAACTGATACTGGGTCACAGACCTTTGAAAGCCTATCAGATGGCAAATGTCATAAGTCTGCATGCATGGTCACATATGAGGAACATTCATGGCTTCGTGCACAGTAATATATACAAACATATATACATGCACTGTGAATAAAATTCAATTCATGGGGGAAACAAAATTATTTTTTGTTTCTATAGCATGCCTGCAATGAAAATTGCTGTGAAAATTGATTTGTCCAGTCAAACCTGTGAGAGTGACCACCTGTCTATAGCAGCCAACCTGCCAGTATTGGCCACCAAATGTGTTCCCCTGCAGAGAAAGGCAATGTTATGTAACCTGTCTATATAGGCCACCTGTCTACAGTGGCCACTTTTTCCATTTCCATTTAGGTGATCACTATACACAGGTTTGACTGTTTACTGATATGTGTTACCTTTGAAATGGGTTTGGCTAATTGGACACTATTGAGTACAGTCTACTAAAATATTCAATGATTTTTAATGCGCAAAATGCAGAATCGGCCAAATCACAATTATTATATTGATTTGGCATTTTTAAAGGGGCAATTTGGCACAGATTTGATATCTCGCTGGAGAAAAAAATTAATAAAATTGCTGTTTTCACATTTACCCATTCACTCCTGAATATAACAGGAGATTCATGGTTGTATGCATAGTTCTTGCCACTCCAAATGAGTCAAATTATAGCGTATGATGATGATGATGATGATCCACAGCATTTGTATGGCGCCATTTATCTGTTCAAACATTCAAAGGCGCAGAGTATGCATTATTTGAAGGAACAAATCATATTAGGTCTATAGGAATAATTAATTCAAGCAAAAGGCATAGGCAAGAGTAGCATAACACTTGGGTGCATGTAACGCACTGTTTAGTAGCAGAACGTGTTTGAGTTATCACTTTTCTTGTTTTTACAAATATAATTTTATAATATTCATAGAAATATCATCAAAGAAACATCTGTTGATGTTTGTCTGACTGGAATGTATTGAATATTGATGGGATGGGGACATCTGTTTATATATTCACCCCTGTATGTTTTTTGAAAAGTGCAAATAGTATAAAATCCATTCAGAACCGGTCAAAAAAGAACTGGCTGGGGTGTACTGAGGACGCATGTTATACCAAAATCGAATAGTCTTTCATGGGTTAAATACAAAATGAATTATGGCTCTGAATGCTACTTTTAATCCATTGTCTACGGAACCTGGTGGCCCCTGTATTAACTCTATGGGGATTGCACAATCTAGTAGGGAACAGGTTAACCCATTGCCTACAGGAACCTGGTGGCCCCTGTATTAACTCTATGGGGATTGCAACATCTAGTAGGGAACAGGTTAACCCATTGCCTATGGGAACCTGGTGGACCCTGTATTAACTCTATGGGGATTACACAATCTAGTAAGGAACAGGTTAACTCACTGCCTACAGGAACCTGGTGGGTCCTGTATTAACTCTATGGGGATTGCACAATCTAGTAGGGAACAGGTTAACCCATTGCCTACAGGAACCTGGTGGCCCCTGTATTAACTCTATGGGGATTGCACAATCTAGTAGGGAACAGGTTAACCCATTGCCTATGGGAACCTGGTGGCCCCTGTATTAACTCTATGGGGATTGCACAATCTAGTAAGGAACAGGTTAACTCACTGCCTACAGGAACCTGATGGGCTCTGTATTAACTCTATAGATGGGGATTACACAATCTAGTATAGAACAGGTTAGCCCATTGCCTATGGGAACCTGGTAGGTCCTGTATTAACTCTATGGGGATTGCAATATCTAGTAGGGAACAGGTTAACCCATTGCCTATTGGAACCTGGTAGGTCCTGTATTAACTCTATGGGGATTGCAATATCTAGTAGGGAACAGGTTAACCCATTGCCTATGGAAACCTGGTGGGCCCTGTATTAACTCTATGGGGATTGCAATATCTAGTAGGGAACAGGTTAGCCCATTGCCTATTGGAACCTGGTAGGTCCTGTATTAACTCTATGGGGATTGCAATATCTAGTAGGGAACAGGTTAACCCATTGCCTATGGGAACCTGGTGGGTCCTGTATTAACTCTATGGGGATTGCAATATCTAGTAGGGAACAGGTTAACCCATTGCCTATGGGAACCTGGTGGGTCCTGTATTAACTCTATGGGGATTGCAATATCTAGTAGGGAACAGGTTAACCCATTGCCTATGGGAACCTAGTGGGTCCTGTATTAACTCTATGGGGATTGCAACATCTAGTAGGGAACAGGTTAACCCATTGCCTATGGGAACCTGGTGGACCCTGTATTAACTCTATGGGGATTGCAACATCTAGTAGGGAACAGGTTAACCCATTGCCTATGGGAACCTGGTGGACCCTGTATTAACTCTATGGGGATTACAAAATCTAGTAGGGAACAGGTTAACCCATTGCCTATGCGAACCTGATGGACCCTGATGGGGCTTGTACAATCTAGTAGTGAATGGATTAATACAACTTAAAGACCATTTTAATTAAAACAAACTATAATAGTGATGACTCATAATCCGATTTATTCTTCTGCATTTACTTGAACATAATGTGTAACAATGTAAATTATATGGTATTCATACTTGTTTCATTAATATGAATTGCAGTTCATTACATCCTTAAATGCAATTCGTAACCCCCATTCCTTAATTTGTTTATACACTATAACTAACTTATAGTATAATGAAGGGTATACTATACTTCATTAATTTGTTTCATAGCATATGGTAGTTGGGTCATATGTAGGTGATTAGGGTCAAACAGCATATAGCCTGTGTACTCTCCATGTTCCAAATATAGTAATCTCATATTTGCACAGCGTGCAGTCTTGCGATTTGAAAATTATATGTACATGTGTACATTATAATATCTAGTTAGATTTCAATTGAAAGCAAATGCCTGGGAGTTATAGAATATATTGCTTAAGAAAACTCTGACAGGGAGAAATTAAGGGGGTAATTCATTTTGAGATTAATTTGTACATTCACAAAGTACATAACCCTGTTTCTGTTTCAAGTGCAATCCGGAGGTCTTGGGTTTGATTCCTAGCACAGCACAATTATTGTGCTCATTTATACTTATTCATTTTAAATAAATGAATAAATAAATAAATACACTGAATTTAAAAATTAGGATATATTTCATAAAGATTTCTCAAGCAAAATCTTGACCTAAAAGCATGCCCATGAAACTGTAACGAAGCTGATCAACAAGATCATTGAAGATGAACTTTGAAGCGTATTCCGAAACCAATTCAACCTACACAATAGAAGACGCATAATGTAAAGCACATATAGATTGTATTAAAGACATGGAACCTGCTTGAACAACACATCTACAAATGTAAACATGATAGGGTACAAGTGCCATCGAACCTCTCAACATAAACATATATAAGTTATAGCACTTTCTTGAAATAAATCTCACCCCAAATTTAACAAGATCATGTAAAGCACCTATTGAACTCTGAACTGAACCTCATTTCACTTTCTTACAATTTCACACAATTGAATGTGATACTATACAGCTTCCTAATTGACATACACATTTCTATAATATGAGGTGATATAGGGGTACACAAGGTCAAAGTTCAAAGCACATTAAGGAGGCAATTGCCATATATGATGACATACGCAGTACCCCGGGGTACCGTTGTACCCCGGTATCCCGCATTGTGTAGCGCCATCTTGTGTCCACTTGAAGTACAACCGTATTGCGTTGTGCATGCAGTGCAGCGCGCGATTGTATGCACGCTATACCCACAGTACAGCCCTAAAAATTAAATAAATAATTAAGCAAAATGGCGGATTTTCGTCTGGTACCCCAGGGTACCGTTTATGTCATCATAATTATGCTCATCAGATTCATTACATTCATTTTTGTTAATGAAAAGATAAGAAGAAACTTGAATATGAAACCCTGCAGTTACTTGATCTATGGGACAACATCTATTTGAAACCATCAATTATATTTGGTCACAATAATGTCAAACAAGTTCAAATGTGAAAGTAAATTCAGGGGAATAGTATCCCCAATATTCATCACATAAACATTTTGTTTACATTTATGCTGTTGAATTGAAAAAATATTAATCTTGAAACTAGAACATGATGCCATACAGCTGCTGCATTTTGAAGCAAACTCTTATTTGAGATAATAAAGGGGCAAATAAGGTCAAAGGTCAAAGTATGTTAAGGTGGGGTAGAGACACAAATGTTCATCACAAAAAGGTTACATTCATGTCATTAAATGAAACTGAAATCTAGAAACGTAAACATGATGTTATGCAGTTACTCGATTTATGGGGCAACCACTATTTGCAACTATAGTTTTTGAGGTCACAAAGGGTAAATGAAGGTCAAAGGTCAAAGTGAATTAAGAATGGCAGTGTCCCCAATCGTCAAAGTGATATTCACATTGTCATTTATAAACAAAAAAGATTAACATGATACTACACAGCTGCCGCGATTTGCAGCGAACTCTTACTTTAGGTTGTATAGGGTCATGAAGGTCAAAGGTCAAAGTGAATTAAGGTGGGTAGTGTCCCCAATCATCAATTTAATACATTCACTTCTCAAAAAGTAATCATGATACTACACAGTTGCCGCTATTTGAAGCGAACTCTTATTTGAGGTGGTATAGAGTCAAACTAGGGTCAAATAGGGTCACATATCAAAGCGCAAGAGGGAAAAAAGTGCTAGAAATATGCATCATAAAAATGTTTTACATTCATGTTGTTGAGTTCCAGGATAGAGTGACTTGAACCAGCTGTTGGGACCCTAACCTTTTTTTATAGACAGGTAAACACCTTCAGTTGAGAAAGAGAAGGGTGCTAAAGTCACTTTTTGTACTTTGGAGATACTCATTATTAAGTTTGAAAGACCTGTAGAAACCAATATAGGTATGTTTTATATTTGTGAAATGTTCCCCAAAATAGACATAATTATTATCTGTAAATTTTGCACCATGTAGTGGAGGTTCCAACCTACAAGATGGTATGCAGAACTCAATTTAGCAAAAATTTGACTTAACACCCTTCTTACTTTCACCCGACTTGAGAACCAGGCGTTGATGTTCTGGGTAAACCAGCATAATGTATATGAATGCAATATACTATTATCAAGTTCAAAAGAGTGTATCAGAGTATCCGAGTCAACATCACTTTTTGTTTTTTGTCTATTTGAAATTATTCAGGAGAAAAAAGTTACTTGATTGCTAACTTTTTACTTAGCTGCATGCTATATTCTGTGTATATCTGCCTTTCTTATAATTTTGTTATATCCTTGATGTTAAATTCTAATTTGTGATAAAAGGAAAGCTGATCTGCTGATGAACATCAAATTGGCAACACACCTGTTAACCACCCTTTCAGCCTTAAAGTAAGATGCATCAGTCCGAGACATCAAAAGTGACAGGACGTATTAACCTTTTGATGAGTTTATAGTATCAACGCTACTTGACTCCTCTTGAAACAACTAGGACCATTCAGTTAACCCTCTAAGCACCACACAGATACAGGCAAACCTGTGTATAGTGACAACCTAAGGAAATAAGAACAGTGGCCAATGTAGACAGGTAACCTCTATAGACAGGTTCCATGGCCAGATTTCTCCATAAGGGATCACTTTTGGTGGCCAAAAGGTACTAGGCAGATTGGCTGCTATAGATAGATGGCCAATATACGACAGGTTTGACTGTAATGATGAACCTACATGGTACTGGAAACTAAACATCACCATGTGGTCAATTTTATATCTTATCCTGACCAGAGTATAGTGGTCAAAGATCATAGATGTGAAACTGCTGCAGTATGTCTCCTGTCATTTTTTTAAGTATTACTCTTTTGATGTGTAAATTATTAATATGAAGCATATGGCAAAGAAAGTCCATCTAATGTCAAAAGTTAAGGTCAAAAGTCATAGATTTGAAACTACTTCTTTATTTCTCCTGTCAAGTGTTGTAAAATTACCTTTTTTGATGTGTTTATGGAACTCACTATGAATAAATGCATCTGTTTCATTCACTTCATCTAAATGATTTACATAGGTCAAAGTTCAAATTTATGAAACTGCTTCTTTATTTCTACTGTCAGTTTTGGAATATTATTCTTCTGACATGTTTATGAAACTCTCTTTGAGGCAGAAAACTCATCTATTTTGTTCACCTCATCTGACTGATTAGCATAGATTGAAGGTCAGAGGTCAAATATATGAAACTGCCTCAATATTTTCTGTGTTAGTTTAATAATAATTCCTCTTTTGATGGGTTTATGAAGCTCTATTACTACTGTATATGAAGCAGAAAGGCGCCCAAATGTTTTCACTTCATTTGATAACTGATGAGCATAAGGAGTAGAGTAGACTAATGGTATATTCATCTCTGGATGAATATATTATACAAAACAGCTTGAACTATATTTATTGGGTGGTTAAAGCTCTACTATACAAAGCAAAACAGCTCCTGTAGTTACGCAGTCAGTACTGGAAGAAAAATTTTGTTGTGTTTATATAATTCTCAATGAAGCAGTCAATTTATCTTTATATTGATGAATATTCCCCAAATTATACAAGATTAATATCTCGCATATCACATAGAGGCTCTGACCTAAAAGATGGTACGCATAACTCAATTCAGCCAAAAACCGACTTAATGCCCTTCTTACATTCACTAGTTGATATGCCAGGTCAAGAGGGGTCAAATGTCATGAACTGAAAAGTACAATGCTCCCAACTCTGATCAATCTAGGACCTTACATTTTTTACATGTTTATGTAAGTCTCCTCTAAGCAAAAAACATCCATCTTGTTGAAATACATGTGTTCTGTGTAGGCGTATATATAGCTGTGGATAGATCAATTGGACATCCCTTTAACCCATAGCCTATGGGAAGCAGGTGGGTCTTGCATAAATTCTATGGGAATCAAAAAATCTAGTAGGGAACAGGCCCTTTAACCCATTGCCTATAGGAACCTGATGGGTCCTGTATTAACTATATGGGAATCACAAAATCTAGGAGGGGACATGTTAAGAACAACATTGTGTTGATAGTTGTGGGGTGTTATCCAGTTGTGAGTGTAGAGATTATGGGCATGTAGCTTTTTTGTTTTCTTTCTGAGAGTATACTAAAACTACTGAGTAAATGTAAGTCGATGAGGTTGAGCTTTCAAATCTAGTAGCAGATCCTTCGTCTGGGCAAAACTACTGAGAACTGCTATGTACTATGTAAGTCAAATATAGTCAAGCTTTCAAACTCAGCAGTTTCTTTATCAGGGCACATGACAAGCAATCAAGATTTCTTTCTGGCGCTCAATCATGGGTCAATAAAATAGGCTAATCATCTCAAAAAAAAGAATTAAATACTCCATTTTGAATATGACGTTTAATATGTACATGCCTCTAAAATTAAATCTCATTTGCCCAGTCTGGCAATTGCCTCATAAATGTACTTGACTGGGAAAATCCACTTTCCTGTAGTAGACCAAATGAGACCTACACAAAATGGGTATAGACTCGGTGAACATAAACTGGTAATTTTTGGTGGAAGTGCGAATGGTAGGTTAGTAGGACGCTAGTAGGATGCTAGTAGGAATTTCTCTTCCCCGTTAACAGCATGATGCACAGCTGGAGGCGGCCATTTTGTTTCAGGGGTATGTGTCAGCGTAATACCCTGCTAACATAACACCATGATTCAATTAACCAAAGAAAACTTTTTTTCTAATTTGCTCAAGTAATGTCTATCCCTGGGCAAATACACTAGAAACATGTGTGTTTGTGTTCGTGTCAATGTTTCTGTGTTTGTATGTGTTTGTGAGTGGGTGTATGTGTGGGTGTGTATATGTGCATTTGTATGTTTCTTTCATTAATGTTCACTTTCTCTGTAAGTTAATTTCTCTAGAAAATATTTCTTAAGAAGAATAAAAAACATTTATATATGCTGCCAACATATTCATGATATCCCTTCCTGAAAAAAAATACAACTACTAAAATTAAACCAACAAATATTGCTGCCTTACCTGTAGTTTGTCCAGAGATGGATTAAGCAATGTCCAAATGGTGTTCCATGAAAAGAAAAGAAAAGAAATTAAAAGGAAAATTAGAATTGTAATTTTATATTAGTTCTTGTAATAATTCATAACATGTATCAAATTAAACATGTACGTGTCATGTCACTGTATAACATATATGTCAAAGACATTACAAATACATTATTCATATAATGGTGGTTGTGGTGTGGCAAGATTGGTATAGTGCTCGCTTTCCAAGCGAGAGATCCTGAGTTCGAACCTGGAGTATGCCCATCGTATTTGTCCTTCAGCAAGACAATTAATCCACATTGCTGCTCTCTACCCAGGTGTATAAATAGTGACCCGGTAGGATGTGAAAGCCTTTATGTGAACGATCTTCTCAATGTGGAGATGGTGCACATAGTTTGTGCTGGTTTGCATTGTATCCTATGACCGGGGTAATAATATCATTGTAAAGTGCTTATCGATCATATTAGATGCTATTTAAATCAGGTATATTACTATCATTAATATATTTCAGCCCTGTAATGCTTCCTTGTACAAAGAAATGATAAGGGAAATTAAACAATTCATGTAATTTCTTGTAAATTATTCATGATAATTATCCTATAAAAAATCAATGTATCATGTTGCTGTATGATGGACATGTTGGAAGGTATGCAAGACATTACTAATTGAGCACTGTCATGCTTCTTCGTACACATTGTGGAAAAGATATGATAAGAGAAATTAAAATTATGATTCATATGATTTTGTGTTATTATTCATAATAATTATCATGCTGCCATTAAAAAAAAGACACATTGGATGATACAGCTTATATTACTAATATATTATTAACATACATGAGCGCTGTTATGCTTCATCAAACGGACAGGGAGTGCCATTAATCAAGACAATGGAGCCAAGTCGTGCGTATGAGTGTGTGATGTCTTTATTAAAGGGATCTAGTAACTTTATTGATATGTGCAAAAAGTGACGAATGGTTGCTTGAATGGTTGCTTAAATGTGTATTTTTGTGATCTGATATGTCCACTAAGAAATGTGTGAACATTTCATGTTGAATGGATGTTATATTGCAGAGTAATGAGCGAAAAAACGCAAAGTGATATTCGCTAACTCATTATAACTCATTACACAGTTGTAAACTTTCCAAGTTTCCAGTGGATGATTAAAAATCAGAGCACTTCCAACCATTGATATCTTTATAACGAAAGGGAAATTTTAAAAACCCAAACCTGTTCCATGATTCTATTGGTAATACCACAACAACAAGATAGGTGAGAACTGCTAGAGTTCTATGTAAGTTTTGTGGATTTGGACAATGTTACTAGATCCCTTTAAACTCCGATGCTGTCATTGATGCTAACGACACTGCACCATTTCACTTACAGGTCTATGGAGCTACCATGCGAGGTACGCCAATATGGAGTTGCAACACCTCTTGCATAAAAAGTTAACCTATTGCCTACAGGAACTCTATGGGAATTGCGAGGTATAGTAGGGAACAAGTTCAAAATTTGCTCACAGGAGCCTTCTGGGTCCTGTTTTAACCCAATGTGGATTGCAAAATCTAATAGGGAAAATATTAACCCCTTGCCTACGGGAACCTGGTGGGCCTTGTATTAACTCTATGGAGAATGCATGGCAGATTATACCAAAACAAAATGATCTTGAATGTGTTACCTCCTAGAGTGCTCTTGGGACTAAGCTGCTCATACCACATACATATTGTCTATCGACCTGCAACGATAATAGTTTATTGTTGCTTAACCCGTTCAGGACGGGCTGATTTTACTATAACATGTATTCTCCATAGAAATAAGCCGGAATATTTTTCGGGGACCAGTCCTAAACGGGTTAACCCATTCATGACTGGTCCTGAAAATATTCCGGCTGGGGTCTGTGGAGAGTGCTAAATTCAAAACACCTTGAGCAGGTTAATCAAACTACATGTAAGATGAGTTGTCTCTCTCTGCTGTGTGCATGCAAGCATGCATGGATGCTCGTCTAGTCATCACCCTACCCATACCGCCCCCCCCCCCCTCCCCCACCACCACACGATGACATGCTTTCTCTTGAACTTGAAGAGTGCATGTAACCCCTACACCCGATTACCATTACCCCATTACCATGACATATATTGCTATAGTTTGTGTTGTTTTATTTAGAAATACTAGTAAGATTGTTTTTGTGGCTATTTCCCTGCCTGCCTGTTGGGCAATCGACCAAACTTGCTTGCATCACTTGTGGTACTTTCATGCCTGGTTATTTTCCTCATATCGTCTTTTTGTTATTGACAAAGATTCAAAATATAATTTGAAAAACATCTCTGGGATCATTTTACAAACTTACGCCAATAAGTTCGCAGATAGCACTATGTCTTTTTGGCTCCCTGGTTTACTCATCTAAAGCAAAATGCAAAGACATCTGAATTTGTAATAGGTGTACATTATAAAAATTGAATTGACATTTGAAATAGACACATATTTTAAGGTAACAAAATAGGAAGTACAGTCAAACCTGTACTAGCGGCCACCTGTCTATAGCGGCCACCTGCCGTTAGCGGCCACATAGAATTCCCCCCCGAGGAAAATACAGTGTTATAAACACTGTCTATAGCGGCCACCTGCCTAACGCGGCCAGCGGCCACTGTTTTGGCTTCCCAAACTCATTTTTTTACCGTCTGTAGCGGCCATCAATGTTCGGTTTGGCCGTAACTGCGGGCGTGCTAGTTTGATATTTTCCGATGCGAAGCTGGTATACTTTGCCGTGAAAGCGAGCTGGCAGCATAAGCTAAGCTTAGCGAACAATATAACCATAGTCTACTCTAGGGCTGAAGAACTACCCTGTCCCTGTAGCTTTTGAAAAGTGCCGCCTCAATAATGAATGTCAAGTTTAAAAGCCTAAAATGGCCGTTTGTTTTGTTTACCTCGTCCGCCGACTGGTCTATTTTTACTCACTCATTTTTTCCGTGAAGCGATCGCTAGCTACTAGCTTTCAGCTGAGCTACGCACTTGAGACGGATTAGCGCGCGCTCATAGCCCTGGCTGAACATCCGTGTTATTGTTCATGCACGCATTGTAAGCCCCGTGGTTGGGATCTTTTATCGATCGATGAGTGCTAGCTGCTCTCTGGCCGCTGACCGCGCGCGCTACCGCTGCGCTGAGCTGCGGCGACAGGGACTTTGATCATGCATGCAACACACACATGCATGCACAATGCACACACTTTCACCGCATTGGGAATCGGACCGGATCGGATCTAAACCGGTTTGTATAGCCTCGTACATTTAAATGTTTGTGTTGTCTTTGCGAAACATTTTATTTAATGAAAAAACTTATCAATGAAGTTTGATATGAAATATTTTCCTACACTTATACATTTTTGCTCTCATCGTCGTATTTTCTAGAACTTTTTTTTTCAATCAAAAAAATTTTTTTTTTTACGTAACATCATTTTGTTCAGGCAAAGAATAAAAATATTCACACGATCGCGCGCGCATTGCATCATCATATCGGGAGCTCGAGATCGAGAGTTGTTTCTTCGACAACAACGAACGACAGTCGGCCAAACAGACGACGATGGTAGATTTATTTCGGAAGGTTTACAAATAATGAAACTTTTCATTATTTTCTCAACACTAATCACACAAATGTACTAAAAAAATAAGACAAGTTTCCAAGGTTCTGTTCTTTTATTTCATATGCATGTAAATGTTGTTTATAATTATGTTCATGTGTGGGCTACATGTGGTAATGGTATTGATGTTTATATTATAAACACACGTGCTTCAAAAACCAAATGGCCGCCAACCTGTCTATAGTGGCCACCTGTCTATAGCGGCCACTTTTGAAGTTTCCCTTGAGTGGCCGCTATAGACAGGTTTGACTGTAATTGAACTTTAAGCGGTGTAAGTATCATTAGATAGCCTACAGAACCTGGGGGTCTATGTACAAAGACATGGAGATTGCAGAATCTCAAAGAGAAAGGGTTAAGAGCTTGTTAGCTAGGTGTTGTAGGGACGTAGGATCCATCTATCTATAGGGATTTCACAATCTCGAAGGGAATTGGACCCCGTTTCATGAAAGGGTCTTAGACCCCGTTTACAGTGAGAAAAAGGCAGGGCCGGGCCAGGCCCGGGCCAGGCCGCGGCCGAGTTGGCCCCGCAATTTTGTGCGTTTACAGTGCGAGGCCAGGCCGCGGCCTACATTGTAACCTTCCAATATTTTGTCGTAGTGGCGCTCTGCATGTAAACAAACGATTATTTTGGGGGCGCGCCGGGGGTCACAGTGTAGATCCGGTCGCGCGCGCGCGGGATATTTCCAATGAATCTTTTCCCCAATTCCCTATGTTTATGCATGTTAAATGCACGGCGAACTTTCGAATATCACAGCTGCCCGTACCTAATATAATAATTGATTAATCTTTGTTCTACCCTACAACGGTAGTATCTCGACATAATTGTTACTTACACGGGAAAAGTTTGGAGATCTCGACGTACTTGGCTTGACACACCGAAGAAAATACCATGAAAGCGTGGGTTCGATTGTTATGGTACGGCGTCATTATCCTATGACGTAATGATCCTTTCACTTCCGGGGTAACAGTTGGCCCCGCAATTGGCCGCGCAATTGGCCCCGGTGCGTTTACAGTGAGAAAAGGCCGGGCCAGGCCGAGGCCGAGACTACCTCCAGAGCTGGTCCAAATGCGCGGCCAGTTTGGCCTCGCAATTGGCCGCGCAATTGGCCCCGGTGCGTTTACAGTGCGGGGCCAGGCCGCGGCCTGGCCGCGGCCTGGCCTGGCCTTTTGCTCACTGTAAACGGGGTCTTAGCCAAGACCGTTGTCTTATCTTATCTGGTGCAGAGCTAGTAACTACTAAACAAAGCTTTTGAATACCCAACGGCTATCGACACATGAAACGGGGACCTGGTTAACAGCTGGTTGGCTAGACCTGTGTTTTGGGGACATGGATCCATCCATCTCTATATGGGGATTTCAGAATCTCGAAGGGAACGGGTTAACAGCTTGTTGTTGCGACCTAGGATCCATCTATCTATGGGGATTTCAGAATCTTGAAGAGAACTGGTTAACAGCTTGTTAGCAAGGTGTTGCTGCGACGTAGGATCCATCTATCTATGGGGATTTCAGAATCTCGAAGGGAACGGGTTAACAGCTTGTTAGCTAGGTGTTGTTGGGACGTAGGATCCATCTATCTGTAAAAAGTTTGTCCCTCAGGACTTTCAGAGTTGTTTACCAGGTGTTTCAGGCAGAGCGGATCAATCTATATCTGGACGATCCCTAAGGTAGTTAGTGTAACCCATTCAATACCAATATATAGATACACCATTGCATTATTAAACACGTTTACGTATCAATGGTAGTGAGTGGATTAAACAAACATAGAGGTGTAGACGTGTGTACAGCCTTTCGTTCATTGACTAAGGTAAAGTGTGCTTATTATAGTACAAAGTAACTAGGACGTCAATCGCCAATGTGTTCCTAAAAACATTGCACGATTGATAGATTGATAAATTGATAGGAAATGGTTTACGGGTATATCCTCATTAAGTACTTACAAATAGAGCAGTAACCGTAGAAACAAAGGACTAAAAGAAGATGATACGAATGGCACGGAGAAACAATCAAACTAGAGTAGCCGAAGCCACGCCCCAGGGTAAAATTAAGATGAGAGACAATCTCTGATTGGTTAGATTATACATCTTCTTAAGATCAACTTTAGGATGAACTTACAAAATACCACCCCAGGATCTTTGGTAGATATGAAGTGCATAATTACACAGTGTACATGGTGCGTACAGTATGTCAGAAAATTTGAACCTACGACCTTCTTGTCAATCATATGATTACAAAGACAACATGACCACTAGACCAACAATATGTGACCGGCTATAGCAAAACCCGGCACTTGTCGGTAATTCATGTTTTGTGAATTGGGCATTCTAAGTTCACGCAATGTGTGTACAAGACCTGCGATTGTCAAATCTAAACAATCATATCTTACAATCATATCTTCGCCAATTATTGACCAATTAGTCAGAACAAAGCATCAAATGAAAGCTTGTGATGAGCCCTTTGTAATGGTATGAAAATCTACATTTTAATTTTTACCGACAAGTGCCGGGTTTTGCTAAAGCCGGTCACATTTTATCTCTTAGATAGAGCCATGAGGATTCAGTGTTTAAACTATGTCGATGAAGGGCTAAATAATACTATCAATAATGGTAGACGAAATGTACAGGAAAACAGTTTGCATTAATTTGTCTGTTTGTTCGTCATCTTATCACACTTGGGTGTGGTTTGAACCTACGACCTTCTTGTCTGTCCTACATCGTCGACTAGACATCTTCTAGACATCTTCTAGGCATCTTCTGGAGCCAGTGTGTGAGGGTTCACATGCCCTAGGGCATGTGAACCTCACTATTTTCTTTTGTCTATTTTCTTCAGTTTTGTAACCTGTATTTTCGTATTATGTGCATATATGTTAATAATTGTGTTGTATTTTACATTGTATTATGCTTTTTGGTTGAATAAATAATAATAATAATAATAATAATAATAATAGACAGCCAACATGACCACTGCACCAACAATATTGTCTGACTGTTAGTGCTCTTTAGTGTAAACTAAGTCCATGAAGGGTAAAATACACGAACATTATTTGTAAGATGAAATGTACATGCACACAGTTTACATCCATTTGTCTGTTTGTTCACCGTCTCTTCGCACTCCAAGTGCCGTCTAAATATAACCGTTGCCCTTTACATCGGCTTGCCTGCCTGCCTCACCTCCAATACATGCTACTATACCCTCAACGGCTCCTCTGACCGTTAACGCATCAGCAAATTTACGAAATTACGCTCACCGACAAATAAAACAGTTGGAGAGGTAGACAGACGGAGAGAGAGAGAGTGAGTGAGTGATTGCCTGGAAATGAGTCTCAGAACTCAGACAGAATCTGATATACATGTACTAAAAATATAAACATACAGAGAAAGAAAGAAATAGAGACAGAGATGAAGAGAAAATGAGAGTCATATAGCGATCAAATGGAAAGGGTACTCAGACGAATAAGATATACATGTATTGAATACAATCATAAAGAGAAAGAGATAGAAATACAGAAATAGAGAAAGTTAGAAAGGGAGAGAGAGAGAGCAACTAATTGGATAGGAGACTCGGACAGAATCTGATATACATATATTGAAATATAAAAATAAAGAGAAAGAAAGAGAGATAGGCAGAAATAAAGAGAGAAAGAGAGTGGGATACCGATCAAGTAGAAAGGAGACTCGGACAGAATCAAGATTTATAGTACATCGTGATACAAACATAAGAAGAAGAAAAAAAAGAGATAGAAAGACAGAAATTGAGAAATGGAGAGATAAAGAGTGGAAATGGGAGTCAGACAGAATCCGATATACATGTATTGAAATATCAATATACAGAAAAAGAGAGAACCAGAGAGACATGGAGATAGGGAGAGAGTGAAAGGGATATCAAATTGACAGGAAACATAAACATAAATTGAAAGAAGAGAAGGGGACATATTAGAATATGTATGTATATACTTAAAGCTAAAGAGGAAGAGAGAGAAAGATTGAGAGCAAGAAAATAACAGCGACATAGTATGTTACACTTACAGCCAAAGAAAACAGTACGAAAAGGGGGAAAGATGGGGGGATTAAGTGTAGGGGATATACATGTACACAGATACATAGACGTGACCGGCTGTAGCAAAACCCGGCACTTGTCTGTGAAAATTAAAATGTAGATTTTCATACGATTACAAAGGCCTCATCACAAGCTTTCATTTGAAGCTTTGTTCTTACAAATTGGTCAATAATTGGCGAAGATATGATTGTTTCAATTTGAGAATCATAGGTCTTTTACACACATTGTGTAAACTTAAAATGCCCATTTCTTCAAAATAGTTTGGGGTTTTGCTATAGCCGGTCACATATGATAAGAAACCTACAGTGATAGCGAGAGACTGGGTAAAAACACAGTATAGAGACAAGAGGAAGTTAAGTATTTTATTTTCACACAGATAGAAAGAAGAGATGCAGACATACTGAAAGGTAATCCTTGGGAGGCAGGGAGAGAAAAAGAAAGATAAGTGACAGAAAAAATAGAGAGATAGAGAAAGAGAGCAAAAGATAAAGCAGACATGCATTTAATTCAAATGTACAAAAGAAGAGAAAATGAGGAGCAGAAATTGATAATAGATAACTAAGCATCCAGTAGAAAAAGAGCAAAGAGATAAAAGGAATACAAAAGTGAAATATGATATACATGTGAGAAATAGGAGCAGAAATGGAGAATAGATAACTAAGCATTCAGCAGAGAAAAGGCAAGGAGATAAAGTGAAATATGAGCAGAAAAAGAAAATAGATAACCAAGCATCCAGCGTAAAATTGGAAGATGCGCTCCAGCGGCCAAATGACTCCTAAAGTCGTCAGCGACGACTGCCGGAGTATTGGATTTCTTGTTTTGCGGAAAATATAAATTACCCTGTGATCCCACCCTACTGAACTAGCCAATTTCGTCTGGGACAGATATTGGTAAAGGCCCGGTCACATATCACCGGATAGCGTAAATGAATGCCCGACAGAGAGTTAAGTTTTCAATCCCTTCGTCTCCGTTCGTATGCGTTTCTTGTCCGTTCCTTGTCAGGCGATGTACGTTGTTCTATCAAGGTTCTATCAGGCGGAATTGTTGTGCATGAAGCAATGGACACGACTTTCACCACCAAAAAATTTGATTTCGCAAATTTTCTATTTGTCAGGCATCCATTTACACTATCGGGTGATATGTGACTGGGCCTTAAGAAGTATTTATAGATTGTTGTGGCTCTGTCTGATTCTATCCAAAGTCGGGTGAGAGTGAGAGGGGCGTTTAGTCATTTATGGGGCTATAATTGAGTTCTGCATACCGTCTTGTAGGTCAGAACCTTTTCTTTATGTGATGCAAACTTTTTTAGATAATTATTATATCTAAATTTGGGGCATATTTTTTAAAAATGAAAGAGGGCTTAATTGTGTTTCTACAAGGCTTTTCAGCTTTAAACATGATTTTCTCTGAAGTAAAAGAAGTAACTTCTCACCCTTCTCTTTCTCAACAATACATTTCGCAACAATATCCTCATGCATTTTTAAAAATGTAATAATGATAAATCAGTTCAATATGATACTCATATCACAAAGGCTTTTGGTACCTTTGTCAGGTGCATTTATCATAGATAATGGTTAGAGTCCAGATTATGGCTTTAAAAACACACTAAGTAAGTATTATTGATTGTGTCTTCAGTCTTAACAATTAAATACAAATTCTTTTCAATTGTGGGTAGTAGAAGCGAATCCTACCCATTGAAATGCTACCCCACTAAGTGGAAACTACTGCATCGCATTTTACAATGAACCACTTCTCACGTAGGCAGGCACATGTATTAAGATTGAAGACGAGGGAGGAATCTCATGTTCATTGTACAGATCTTGACAAGAGAGGGGGTACTTGCTATTCCAGTATGGTTGACATCAACACATCATCTGACTACCTCGCACGAGTTGCACTGAGAGCTACTAAAGTTGTTTAATAATAGAGTCAAACCTACATATAGACCACTCAAGGGACACAGACTAGGTGGTGTATATAGACAGGTTCTTTTACAGTCAAACTTACAGTCAAACTGTTACCTTGGATACCAGATCAGTGGCCTTTATAAGCAGGTGGTCTGTAGTTTATAGACATTTGGTCGCTAGAGCAGGTTTGACTGTAGGATTTGGACAATGTTACTAGATCCCTTTAAAATGAATCTTGCCATGGCAATTAAAAACTCACACCCATCCCATTTAGCATCAATCAATGTAAATAGCAAACAGATTATCCATGAAGTCCTACAATGAATGCCAGTCAAATAATACTAATGAGATTTAATCGTTGTGACAGGGGGATGGTACATGTCGAAATCAATAGAAAAATCACTCATTGATTTGGATAAATGTCCACAACAGGTAAGTGGTATGGATAAAATGGCACTTGTATAACAATTAATTGATTGGAAGTTTATGATATGTCTGACTCTGCAATTAATTTGCACTGTCAAGTAAATTTTATCATGCTCATTACTGACACTAGATTGTGATGTGTACAAATTCTTAATCCATCAATCTGACTCTACAGAATGTCAAAATTAATTAATCAATTTATATTTATAAATTTCCACAATTGCTAAACAGTTTACACATTCCCTTGAAGTTTCTGAGATCCCCATAGACTTTGTACAACCCACCCAGTCTTCGTAGTCAAGGGGTTAAGTGGTGTAGATAAAATAGCACTTGCATATATAAGTTAATTTATTGAAATTATATATATCTAGATTGCAATTAATTTGTACTGTCAAGTAACTTTTATCACGCCCCATTACTAACATTAACATGTGTAAGGGGAAATTCTTCAAGTGATCCGTAAACTTCATACTTCAATCTTTCCAAAAGTGAAAATTGAGACTTATAATCATATACCAATATAATTTGGGTTCTTTTGAATGATGTATGATAATTTGATTTTAAAAAGAACAGTGTTCACCTTGTAAAAAAATGAAAAATGAATGGCAGATTTTATCACATTGCCCTTTGATTTTGACGACAAACGAAAAGCATTCCTGGAATGCGCATCATTCATTCTTAAATGTTCCTATATAATTAGGGAGACATTTGACAAGTCAAAACCCATTCCATTATTATGATACCATAAGCCAAACAACAATGTACAAGGGAAATACGAAAGCCAAGTGATTTTCGTAAAATATGACAAATCGAATGGAGCACTTTAATACAATATCTGACTCTAGTCTAGATACAATGTAAAAATCAATGAAGCCACACATTAATAAGTATAGAAGGTCAATAATGGGATCAACTATAGTGATAAGTGGGGCACTTGTATAACCATTAATTGATTGAAATGATATAATACGTCTGGGAGTGCAATTAACACGTTTATATATTTTTTATGGTCATTGCTGACCCTAGAATGTTGAATATAGGGACAAGTTTGGAATATTATATAATTCTGATTGTACGCTACGTCAAAATCAATACAAATCTCTAATTAATAGTTATAATCTTTATGATTGCACTGACAGTGAAGTATGGTGGTGAGTGCATCACTTGTAAAACCATTAATTGATTGAAATTATATAATACGTCTGATTCATGCAATTAACACGTTTATAAAGTCTGGTCATTTTGTAATGGTCATTGCTGTCCTTATTAACTTTCATGTAAGGACAGATTTTGACTGAACTTTCAACAGCATGAGCAGTTTTACAAATTCGTTGAATGTGATTTTAAAATGCTAAAAAAAAAGATTAGCACTGTTTTCAATATTATTAAAATAACACTACTTTCAAATAATAGTAAATATGTTTCTAATGATACATTATTCATTACATATATTTTGAAAGATGTGATAACAAATATGAGACTTTTTATTATTTTCAATTTTGATCAAGCAGGTTTATTCACATTTATCTAGAATTTGTCCCAACAAAAATTAGGTTTACTGTTTTCTGAATATAAACCCGTCCATTGCATTCATAAATTATTGTTAATATACTCTAAATACAAACAATTCCAACTAACCTGTTATTGCGAAAACACCAGCAGGATCAGAAGAACAAAATGGATGTCAGGTGCCAAGGAAGATGGAGTGAACAAAGAAAAGAGAAAGACAAAAATATATGTTTAGTACCATAATGTCTTGACACAAATGGAATTAAAGAGATCTAGTAACATTGTCCAAATCCTCAAAAATCCAATTGGAATTCTAGCGGTTCCCTCATACCTTGTTGTATTCGTATTAACAATATAAACATGGGACAGGTTTCTTTTTTTTCTTCGAATTTCCCTTTCGTAAAAAAACAAACTATCTACTGGATAATCGTAACCGTGTACAAAGTCAGTGCAATGAGTTAGTGAATATCACTTTGCATTTTTGCTCATTACTCGGTCATATGACATCCATTTAACTTGAAATGTTCACACAATACCCAGTGGATATATCAGGTAACAACAATATACATTATATTAACCATTCATCACTTTTGGCACCTGTCAGCAAAGTTACTAGATCCCTTTAAACAGTCATAACTCTGCTAAATAATATTATAAACAGTGTTATAAAGTTGGTATAAAATAAAAGCTTATGAAAAAAAAATAATTGAATAGAAATTCAATAAATTAACTTATTTTGACTTTCATATCTACTGAAGATTTGGTTTTTGCAGATGCATTCAATCGAGGAGAGAAAAAACGGGAAACCAAATCCCGAATCGCAGTGGCCACTGAGCAATGGCCTGGAATATATGCCTGGATGGTGTGTAGCATAGCATGCAAGCACCTGGCAATTCGCATGGCAGCATCCTGCCCATAAAGTGTACGGCACTTACGGACTATACCGCTGCGCTTTACGACAGAGAATAAATTTGTACTTGACAGGAAATCTACACATAATGAGCGCCACTTGCGCCAAAGCATCATTTTGCGTTCTCTTCCCCCTCCCTCCCTCACCCCATGTTTGTCTGTCTCGCTCGCATGCCGTATCTCTCTCTCTCTCTCTCTCTCTCTCTTGCTAATATCTATAGACAAACACACAAATACATGTACACACATAAACACACTCAAATATTTACAGTTATATAATTGCCTCTCCATCCACCTATCTCTTCTCTTATACGAACAGGCATATTAATACACTCTCTATTCTATTTCATGAAACAGTCAATATCCTAGACAAACATTTAAATTTAAACCCCCTTTTTTTCCTTTTGTTTTTTCCTTTACACATCACATAAACATTTCTTTTCCTCCTCTTCAACTATTTACATTTATTTTTACCTCTGCTAATTCAAAATGTGATTATTATAATTATGAATGAAATTTAACACCATGAATAACACGCTTCACACATTTCTCTCTCACTCACTCCCCCTCTCTCTTATTTGCTTTCTTTTTAAACACACGTTCACAAACACGCACACACACACACATTATTTAACACAATGCAAACACATCTCCCTCTTTATATCTCTCGCCCTCCCCCTCTTTCTCCCCCTCTTTCTCTCTTTTACAATGTAAATCATGTGAAAATACATCAGACATTCTAAACAGTGTCGGCTTGGTAAACAAGTTGAAAAGTCCATTTGCCAAATCATCAGATGTCCTTGGAATGAATACCTTAATTTCTCTGTACTTATGCATAAAATATATATATAAAGCCATTATCACAAATTGAACCGCATGTTAAGTATGTTTGTAAAGATTGTCAAGCGTGGGGATGCTACCCCGCGGATTGTCATTATGAACTATTCTAGTTTGAGCGCACTGCATAACACTGAGCTAACATGCATTACGCATCATGCGCCAAGGCGTTCGCAAGATGGCGCCGCGCATCTGATTTACAAATCTAAACCACATTTAAAGCAGGAATGTTGAATAAAAACACTAACACGGAATATGATAACTACATGTGGATTCCAGAATTTTATCATGTTAGTTAGTTGCAATATAAAAACAAAAACAGTAATTTCTTTTTACATTCCTTCAAAGTAAAATTTATTTATTTTCATATTCTATATATGATGACACACGCGGTACCCCGGGGTACCGTTGTACCCCGGGGTACCGCGTTGTGTAGCGCCATCTTGCGTCCAACCGTACCGCAGCTATTGCGTCGTGCATGCAGTGCAGCGCGCGATTGTATGCACGCTATACCCACAGTACAGCCCTAAAAATTAAATAAATAATTAAACAAAATGGCGGATTTTCGTCTGGTACCCCGGGGTACCGTTTATGTCATCATATATCAATGTTTGTTCATATGATTTTCAATCTATTCTGACTTTTATCTGTGGGTGGCTATGTTTCTTTCTTTTTACACATAAATAATTTGTAAACGCTCTGGCAGGGCAACAAATGCAGATTAGCACTGACAAAACATACATTGTTGTACCATAATGTTGTACCAAACCAACCCATTTGTTAATATGACTTCGTCACCAACTCTACCAACTTTCAGTCAACCATGCACGTCACTTCCAAGTCACTTCTATCTTTGGGTTGATTATTCTAGAAACTTCAAAGTACCGTAAATCGGGATGATTTACGGTACTTTGAAGTTTCTAGAATAATCCAGCCAGAGGGTTATTATGACTGACAAACAACATATATGTCATAGTTACTGCTGTTGTATATTGTTTATTTTTTAATGATGGTTGAACTAATAATAAAAGATGGGTCATCAGTAGACAAAGACAATGCAGTAGTATGTTGGTTATTTCCCCAAAACAACTAAACCTGCTTCAAAACAATGTCCAGTAATCGGTTTACTTACAAATTGCTTCAAGATTTTAGTAAATATACTGTAAAATGTAATGAGATAATTTTCGTTACGTGTTTCTGCATGTATTCAGAACATACTAGAAATCAGTGCCGAAGCATGGTCCGACTGATTGGCGGGGTCATGTGAATTATTGGACGCACACGGTATGTTTTTCTTAATTTTTTTTAATGTTAACCTTTATCTTTTCTCTTGTTTTTGTAAAATATATTTTTCACACATTACTTATTGGACACATCAGATGACAAACATATACACTTTTTACCAACCATTCATCACTTATTGCACATGTCTACAAAGTTACTAGATCCCTTTAACAACAGTGTTGACACCAGAACTGCTGAAAAGGTCAGCCAAACCAATCTAGAATTCAAGTGTCACTGAAGAGTTTGCAAACAACTCGATGACAGTCCTTCAAGCTAATAAAGTTACGGCTGATTCTATTAGCATTTACCAGGGTCAACTTAATAGCAAATTGGAAGAATGCTACGCCAAATATATATATTTATACAAGAGTGGTCTTACGTTAAATTATCTTCAACTGGCCTTTATTCTATTTTGCAACTAAATGTTCATTTCTCTACTCCAATATATATATTTTATACAAGAGTGGTCTTACATCAAATTATCCTCAACTGGCCTTTATTCCATTTTGCAACTAAGTGTTCATTTCTCTACTCCAATATATATATTTTATACAAGAGTGGTCTTACATCAAATTATCCTCAACTGGCCTTTATTCCATTTTGCAACTAAGTGTTCATTTCTCTACTCCAATATATATATTTTATACAAGAGTGGTCTTACGTCGAATTATCCTCAACTGACCTTTATTCCATTTTGCAACTAAGTGTTCATTTCTCTACTCCAATATATATATTTTTATACAAGAGTGGTCTTACGTTAAATTATCCTCAACTGGCCTTTATTCCATTTTGCAACTAAGTGTTCATTTCTCTACTCCAATACATATATTTTATACAAGAGTGGTCTTACATGGAATTATCCTCAACTGGCCTTTATTCCATTTTGCAACTAAGTGTTCGTTTCTCTACTCCAAAAACTTGCAATCCATGTGATACTGCTATAAACTGAAACATGTTTTTCTCTCATTTTTAATTTCAAGTTATCCACAGTCACAATATCTGAGAAGCATTTTGAAATAAAATATCCCTAGACAAAACACATTAAATCAATCAAATTGATTTCCCATTGAGTAATCAAAATCACCACTTAGAGCAACCTACAGTAGTTAACAGGTTCCTCCATTAGGACAAGGATATAACAAACATATTGGCCCCGTTGCAGAAAGAGATACAATCAATTTTAAGTTACGATTGATCGTAAGTCAGAAAATTAGCGCGTTTCAACCAATCAGATTTGCCCATCTAGCACACGTGATCTGACTTACGATCAATCCTTACTTACAATGGATTGTATCTCTTTCTGCAACGGGGCCCTAGTGTGTTACTCATTAAAAAATTGTCATATCATATTGATATCAAGTTTATCAGTAACTGTGTTTCTTAAGCAGGGGAATTAATTTGCTGTGGTTATCTAAACTGTCATAAACAGATATGCATGATTAATCGAAAAAATAACCCAAATAAATTAAATGCAACATGCATGTATTTATGTGTGTTTATCCAAGAGTTCACTAAAAAACCAAAAGCTTTAAAACAACGAAAGTTACATACATGATTATTCAAAACAGTAAATCAAAACACTCAGAAAGTTAAAACATAATGAAAACTACATACAGGATATCATAAGTCTTATTAAAATGCACAAAAGTAAAGTACATAAAATAATACAGAAATCTTAATTTGTGAAAGCTATTTACATCAAATCACACGAGTTCTTCATATACGCAAGCAAATGTACACGAAATCACACAAATCCTTTAAATGCGCAAAGCTACGTACGTGAAATAAGAGTTCTTAACATACGCGAGTTACGTACAAGAAATCCATACAAGTTCTGAACACACGTATGAAAAGCCGACCGGGGTACCCATATTTTCCCCTCTGATACACAAGCTATGTACAAGAAATCCATAAAAGTTCTCATCACACGTATGAAAAGCCAACCCCACCCATATTTTCCCCTCCGATATGGGCCTCACGCACTGATTCATCATCGGCAATTTTTATAAGTACCCCGTAATATAACGAGCAAAAGCTACGAACATGCATGTCATGAATTTTTCCCTCTCTGCAACTCGGGGGTGATATTTGCGCATGGAATTAGTTGAGGCCTAACATTATTGCAGCCCCCCGACTAATAATGGTAGGGCCCCCGAGCTAGCGCAACGACTGAAGGTCATCTAGGCCTTATTTGCGAGAAATCGTCTCTCAGGATTTTTTCCCATTAGTTAAAAGAGCAGAATTTTGTGACTCTCCGTGATATATACTCATTAGATGCTTTAATGATTATTAGGCCTGAGTCATGTCGGAATTTTTTTGTTCCGGAATCCGCCGGTGTTGTGCCGGTCGGAATCCGGTGTTACTAGAAGGTCTGCCATGGTTTCGGCAGCGCAGGCATGCAGGCCCCGTGCTGCGAGACAGGCCAACTCAACTGCCTTGACTTTGCAAGCAAGTTGCACTCTTAAAAAGTGCCGAAAAGGAACGAAAATGTCTCTTATTTTACTTACATGTTTGTATGGCTTTTAAAATAAATACGAGAACAATTACCTGCAAAAACAGCAACAACAAAAATGCGCTGATTATATCTCAAACATTTTCTAACTCGCTCGAAACTGCATGAACTGAAGCTAATACAACGACACGAATAAGTCAACACTAACTTATACTTTGCATGCAGGCTATAGGGTCTATTTTCCTACGCGAGATCCATCCGCTGGGGATTTCCCCAATTCCCGGCGGATCGATCTCGGCGCAAGAAAATAGACCCATAACCTGCACACAAAGTATACAAGTGATATGGCGGGCTGTGTCGGAGCATTATTAGTATCGATAGAGGGCGGACTGGATGTCAACGTTTGAGAAACGTTTGATGACATATATGGTACGGCGCAGCTAGCTAGCTCTGACTGATAGCGCTAGCAGCTGCATGACTGTGCGGGGCGCGCCGGGGTAGCTAGCCTAGTCGATCGTTAGATCGGCTTTCATATAAACGCAGCGGATTTCTTGTCGTTGTAAGTTGCATTCGACATCGTCTTTCTTGTACTTTTTTGTCATTTGTTTTCTTCTGTTAGTTTTCTACTACAAAATATGAATTTTTGAGGAAAAAGAGGTTTTCCGTGATTTTCATCGGAATACCGGAATGGAGAAAACATTACCGGAACACGCACACACCGGACGGATTCCGGTATTCCGTCCGTTCCGACCCAGGCTTAATGATTATTACTGCATCAACATGTCAGGGCATCATATCATAAGATACTATTTCTGTGCATACATCTTTGATTGTCAGCAAGAAATCGACTCTCTCGATTTTTCCCCATTAGTTCAAAGAGCAGAATTTGTTAACTCTCCGTGATAGATACTAATTAGATTCTTTAACGTACATTATTCCATGAAAATGTCAGTGCAAGTTATCATTAGATACTATTTCTGTGCATACATCTATGACCGTCTGCAAGAAATCAACTCACGGGATTTTCCCCCATTAGTTAAAAGAGCAGAATTCTGTGACTCTCTGTGATTAATACTAATTAGATGCTGTAACATACATTTTAATGCATAGAAATTCATGTCAGCGCATAGATCTATGATTGTCAACAAGAAATTCACTTTGTACCTTTCTTCCCCTATGCACTTATTACATATCTTTATAAACATTATTGCACAAACATGTTGGAGTGAAATATTGTAAGAAACTATTCCTACTTCAGGTGTAAAAACTCGTCAACTTAAAGGTTATCTATTTCTCCATAGATTTTCTCCCAAGTAAATGAGCATAATTTTGTGACACTACATAGAGTACAGGAGTGATGTCACATTCCTTTGTTATAACATAGTCATGTTTCTAAACAACTTGTCCTTTGATTCGAGCTTTTGGTAGTGGGTTGGAGCTGGACGATTACTTTCTTAGCAACTGCTTGGTCAGACATTTCTTGCTTGCCTGACATTGTTTAGAACCATTACCAATAGCAATGAATAAAGAATCAGTCCTGAAGGGTTAACCATTTGCTAAGAATTAGGGCCATCATGTCTTAGCTGGCTAGAGTAATACTATATAATATGATTCCTTTATTATTCATGCAAACACATAGATCATCTCCTGAACTTTCAGCAACAACTCTTAGCCAAAGTTTCTCATGTTATATTCAAGAGCAGAATTTGTCTGTACTCTGATACTTATTTGATGGATTATAGATTAAAGCATGATTATTTAATAAGGCAGTGACTATCTTTTTCAAACATTCTGGGGGGGGGGGGGGGGGGGGCGAATAGGCCTCATCTTCGATCAACTCGTGAAAAAATGGTTGACTACAAAATAACATCCATGGGTTAAACAAAATTGTTTGGGGGGAGACTTCAGACCACCACCCACCCCCACCTCCTTTTATGGAGATGGTGAATATCTCTCTTTCTGATCTATCACACAAATCACACATATTATCACACATATTTATCACACATATTATTGGGGGGCACACGTCATATATTTCTTTGTTTTTTTCAAAAAATATATTCCCCTGTTAATGTTTTTTTTCCAAATTATCGGGGGGGCACACCTTATGTATTACTTTCTTTTTTTTCAAAAAATGTTCCCTGCTATGTTAAATTGTTTGTATTTTCAAAATTATTGGGGGGCATGATACCCCCCCCCCCCCCCCACTCCAGTAGCTACGCCACTGCCTCGCCCTATTCATATCTGGAACTCATTATATCAGGTGTCAGCCGGTCTGCTTGGTTTCTCTCCATCGAATCGTGACGAACCGGTTGACTATGAAATATAACACCCATGGGCGAGTGTGGCAGAGTCGAGTTTCTTTCTCATTAAGTAACGGATGGGGCACGCCATCACAAGCAATCAAAAACGCATCTTGTCTCCTCTTTATATCATCACAGCTAGGAACCCATTCACAAATTGCTGTGCATAAATGCATTACGAAAGCATTATCACAGAGTTATAAAAGGGCATATTTTCACATTTTACATAGTACAACATCTAAAGTGTAATATTCCATTTATTTTATTTTGTTTGTAAGTCATGTTTGGAAAAGCCATCCAAAGCAATCAAAATCGCATCTTGTGTCATCTTTATATCATCACAGCTAGGAACCCATTCACAAATTGCTGTGCATAAATGCATTACGAACGCATTATCCCAGAGTTATAAAAGGGCATATTTTCACATTTTGCATTACGAAAGCATTATCATTATCGTAATGTTATAAAACAGGGTCTTTTTAATTGATGCTTTTAAGACATTTATACAAACCATGTGTGGAGAAGTCATCAAAAGCAATCCGAATGGCATTGCATTTTTATATCGTGTTATCATCTTAGTGATCAGCAAGCAATCCATGAATTGATGTGCATAAATGCATTACAAAGGCAATGTCACCATGTTATACACATGCAGGACTATTTTTTCAATCAAATACAAAGGACATCTCAATGGATCAATGGTTGTAATTTATTTGTTCTAAAATCATGATAAAAGCAACCAGAAATTATTATCTAAATGCATCATTTATTACAAGCTAGGATGAGTTCACATTAACTGCATCACAAAAGCCTATCAATGTCCAAAAGGTCAACAATGGACTTTTCATTGATGTTTCAAAAAAAAGACAAAAATCAATGAATGGAAATGCCAGTCATATAGAAAAAACTCACAGAAATCAATCAATGGAATTGTCTTTGACACATATGCAAAACTCACAGAAATCAATCAATGATATTGTCATTCACATATACAAAACTCACAGAAGTCAATGATTGGAATTGTCTTTCATTCAACAGAAAGGACGCTGCTTTTATCCTTGATGGTCACTTATAAAGAGTGAATAAGTCAATCTAACCCGCTCAGCGCTAGTCCTGAATATACTTGGGCATTGGTCTATGGATAATGCATGTCAAACTAAAATCAATAGTATTGAATAGGTTAATTACTGAAGTGCCTTTATAATGAAATGGGCTATTAGTTGGGGCGGATAAAGAGGAAATTGCGTTGTGTCACACGCACATATCCATTCAGTTCCGGTAAACCACCAACCTCAATATATTGATCGTGGTTGAGATACGCTAGCCTAGTGCACACTTAGTGGAAATTGCTCACAGAACCATGAGAAAGTCAAAGGAATTTTCTTCTTGCTACCATATTAGAAACGTCATGGTTCTTCCATGTATGGATGGAACTGCAGATGCAGATACATATATTCAAGCAACTTGTGTACATGAGCCATAACACCAACCTCAATATATTGATTATGGTTGAAATATGAGAGCGTAGTACACGCTTGGTGAAAATAACCAGGGGAAAGTCAAAGAAAGATCTGGAAATATTCTTCCTTCAATATGAGAAATGACATAGACAGATGTTCAGTGAATCTGCAATTATACAGCTGTGTATGTTGAGTTATAAACAAATGTTATTTGCACATTGGCATAATGCCAACTGCAAACATTTCTGGTCAGTTTCTTTATAGAAATGTTTCAAATGTGTCACAAATTTGTTTAAACATGAGATGGCCAAATATATATTTATGTTTCTGTATTCTAGGAAATGTAAGCACAAACCTAATAATGCATCATGAAATATATGTTGAACATTGCTCAAAGTGGTGTGAACAATTCTAAGAAACACATTTATATACATATCTTAGAAAACATAGGGCATAGATAAACATGTAATATGGATCACTAAATATAGACAATATGTTTAAAATAGCTAAAATACCTTGATTAAGTAAATTTTATTTCATTTCTGAGATTTCTCACTATGTTCATATCTACCCCTGATTCAGACTGCTTCCAGGGAAATCTAGAAATTGGAGCTTAAAGGGATCTAGTAACATTGTCAAAAACCACAAATCATACTTTTTAATAGAACTAAATGGTTCTCGCACACTTTGTTTTATTTGTATTTCCAATGAAAGCATGGAACAGGTTTTGTTTTTTTCAAATTTCATTTCTGTTCACTATTTAATTTTACGAAGGAAGTTTTTGGATTTTTCAACTATCCACTGGATAATCATAACTGTGTACAAATTAAGTGTAATGAGTTAGCAAATATCACTTTGCATTTTCGCTCATTACTCAGCGATATAACATCCATTTAAGATAACAAAATTTCACACAATACTCAAAGGACCTATCATATGACAAAACTACACATTAGACCAACCATTAGACTAACCAACCAATCATCACTTTTTGCACATGTCAACAAAGTTACTAGATCTGGAATTTCAGAGTTAAATTCAATCTTCTTTTATTTCTAACCCACATGGAAGATCAAACACTATTTTGGTAACAGCAAAGTTAACCAATGGGATAGAATAATCCCGTTCATCAGAAATTGTAGCCAAGCGAGCAATACATTTCCCCACATGTATGTGCATCATGGAGGTAAAAAATAACAGATGCCAAATTGACTTTATAATAATAATTGTCCATTTTTATATCTAGCGCTAATTCACCAAAGTCTCATAGTGATCATCGGAGCATTATTACCTTTATGGCTTAAGCTGAGCTGCCATGATGGGGTGCTCAAGCATTTCAAGGAATAAATTCCTGCCAAGTACCCATTTACTACACCCTGAGTCAAGAGCAGCAAATGTGAATAAAGTGCCTTGGAGAAGCACACACCTGCCATGGTCGTGAATCAAACCCACATGTGTGGGAACGGGTACTACTATGTCAATGTAACTTGAGATTAGAGCATTCTTCTTTAACCTTTAAATTAGTGTCCATACACAGTGGGGGAAAATACAGGAGAAAATCAATTTAGAGAAATGCAATCCCAAACAAACAGTAATTGATACTGGCGTCTTCATTGAGGGCTACACATTCAAATCAGAAGCGTTGTTAGGGTCAACAAACAAAGATATGGGGAGGGAGTAAGGAGGGGGGTGGATAAGTTATCCTTTGAGAGGACAGAATATGTCCCCTCCCCAAAAAAGTTGTGCTATAATACACCGTTTTTATAGCAAGCCTATATAAAGCACATTGCCAATGCACACCCCTATATGCCCCCTTGCCCAACATAACAGGAAGTCAAACACCGTAATTTTACGTACTGTCTCTAATGATAGTTGCATTATTCATGTCCCTTTTTGTTGTACATATATTTCATCTTGGGTATCACTATTAAAGGAAACTAATGCTGTTATCCGATCCGGGAACGATCCGATTTCCCGGCGATAATCGCTTCTGAGCCGGATCCGAGACGGATCCGAGAAATAAATTTTCTCGGTAGAAAATATCGGAAGATTTTGCCGACCCATTTTCTCCAGTAATTATTGAAAATGTGTATGTTTGACAGTCCATTAAGTAGTGTAATTTAAATAAAGAATGGGGGAATCAATATTGTTTACTTTATGAGTGGTTATTTTGGAGAAATTCTTGGTTCATTAATTCGTTTTGCAGTCGAAAATTGAACAGGATGCGCAAAATTGCTAGTCATTTGAACGATATTGCCGACGGAAATGCACACAAAGTTAGGCCGACACCCTCGGGGAGACTTCAGATGTATATCTGTATGATCGAGCTGATCAGCCAGTGCATTCTAAAAGTGGCTCAAAATACGTATTTTGGTTATTTGCACCATGTTTACATGTTTTGATATTCTACTTACATGATTGCATGGCGTTTAAAAGCTGAACAGAAAAAAACTGAGCCCCAAAGCAATGCAAACAACTACTAAAAAAAATCGGTAAATAACAACTACATGTATAATACATAACAGATCGCGGATGAATCCGGCATATGAAACAAAGACCCGTACACGAGCGAATATGCGTGAAACATGCCAGCAGTGCAGCGGCCCGAAAACTTGCTGCTACCGGTACCGTAACTACTTCAACCTTCCCTCACGAACGTGCTTTGGAAATTTATCGATATATTCAGCCCAGTTTTTCATTGTTTTGGGGGTATTTTTAAAAATCTGTTCAGCTTTCAAATGCCATGTTATCATGTAAGTAGACTACCAAAATTGTGTTGATCACAAAAAGGCTAATTTATAGCCACTTTTTGAAGGCTCTCACCAAGAAGATCGTACATATTTTCATGTGATGTTTCCCCGTGACTGGCCGGCTGAGTTCTGTGAATGTGTGGCGCGATGCTGAACAAACGATCGATTTCTAGGCCCAATTCACTTCGGAAAAAATACTTTTCTTGCGAAACTTAATTAATTCTGAATAGTCTGTAACTGTTTTTCTGTAAAGGTTGATATGTGCATGCCTCAAAGCGTCAACATTGTTAATATTATTGGCATATAAAACAAGAAAGATAAGTCTACAACGCTGCATTTTTTTCAGAGCAAATTGCAATATTATTTTTTTCCGAGATCCGATCCGATCCGAGAATCTCGTTAGCGATTTTGAATTCTACCGATCCGAGATCGATCCGGGATTTTTTCTTTACCTAACAGCATTAAAGGAAACAATTAATGTTTGTTAGACCAAATTCATTTGCTGCATATGTACCAGTGGTCAGTCAAAACAGATGCAAATCGTCCCCAAAAATATTGATTCTTGTTTTCCATTATAAGATTGACTTCCCCTTTAAAGCTATGTGATTGAATAAAACTCAATGCCAAATTTAGTGAAGGATGGGAAGTGAAACACATTCATTATTCTACATTACTGTTGCATTTGGATAAAAACACTCTGACATTTGAAAGATGATATCATACAGATAAATAGAGACACGCAGTAAACAAGAGTGACACAAAATATGACTGACAGTGAAATATCTTTACAAATGTGTTTTTCTTCATACAAACACATACATATACACCCTCTCTCTCCCTCTCTCATTCATCTTCTCCCCCTTTATATCTGACAAGTAATCAAAAGACCTATGATTTACGTAAATGCATGTATTGTTGTCAATATTTTATTTTTTTCCAATCATTGCATGTAACGCGACAAATTTCCTTATGGACAATAAAATCAACTTGAACTTGAACTTGATATAATGACACACATAAAAATGCATTCTCTCTATCTCATATAGGCACACATACAAACAAACACACACACACAATCACAAGCACACACATGCATTCATTCATACACACATACATACACACTCTCTCTCCCGTTCCCTAATTAGTCTTGTCCCCCTATATATCTGGTAGAGTGTCAGATATAATCACACATAAAAATATACACTCTCTTTTTCTCTCCTATAATAAGGCAAACAAACTCACACAAACACAAACACACATTCATTCACTCACACATTCATTCATACACACATACAGAACAAACACTACACACTCTCTCTCCCCTTCTCTCTCCCTCTCTTTGTTCCCCTTTATATGAGGCAGCGTGTCAGATCTCATTACACACACATACACAAAAAATTGCCCTCTCTCATGAAGACACACACACATAATCAACTAATAATGTGCATAATTGTGTTGTATTATACACTGTATTATGCTTTTTGGTCGAATAAATAATAATAATATTCATTCACTCACACACACTCACTCACACATACACACTACAAACACTCTGTCTCCCTCTCTCTCATTTGTTTTATCCCCCTTTATATGAGGCAGCGTGTCAGATCTCATTACTCTCATGCGCTAAGTCAATTACGCCCTGTCAGGAGGCAGAGGGATGGGTGGCGCATTATTCATGGAACGCCTGCGCAAAATGACAAGGTCTAAAAAGTCAAACAAGGTTGCTCCATATTTAATGTGGATATATACTGTACATCATAGAAGCAAATATGTATATCATCCTTCATACAGTATTTACATGTACGTACGTATAGAAATCATGAATGTGTATCTATGTATTTTATCTCTCTATATATGCATCATTTTTGTAGAGGGGTGGCTAGTGCATTATTCATGGAACGCCTGCGCAAAATGACGAGGTCTAAAAAGTCAACGAAGGTTACTCCAAATCTAATATGGATACTGTACATCACATACAGTATTTACATGTACGTACGTATAGAAATCATGAATGCGTTTATCTATGTATTTTATCTTGATATGTATCATTTTTGTAGGGTGGGTGGCGCATTATTCATGGAACGCCTGCGCCAAATGACAAGGTCTAAAAAGTCAAACAAGGTTACCCATCATAAATGTGGATATATATTTTTTTTAAATACCGTACACGCATATTATCATATATACAGCATCATGAATGTGCATGTATTTTATCTCTATGTATTTTTCTTGTAGAGGGGTCGGTGGCGCATAATTCATGAAACGCCTGCGCGAAATGACAAGGTCTAAAAAGTCAACGAAGGTTACTCCAAATCTAATATGGATACTGTACATCACATACAGTATTTACATGTACGTACGTATAGAAATCATGAATGCGTTTATCTATGTATTTTATCTTGATATCTATCGTTTTTGTAGAGGGGTGGATGGCGCATAATTCATGGAACATCTGCGCAAAATGACAAGAACTAAAAAGTCAACGAAGGATACCCACGGATCATAAATGTATATACAGTATACGTGTACAGATGAATTATATCATAAATGTGTATTCAATCATATGTATACATGTATTTTATCTGTATATGAGTATTGTAAAATACTTGTGTATATTATCATTATAACATACATGATTGTGTCAATCATGTATTGTATCCAAAATGTACATTAGTGCCTAATTCATGGAACGCCAGCGCAAAATGACAAGGTCATGACGTACAAGTCAAGCGAATGTGGATATATAGTATACTGTGCGTCATCAAACTTTTGTACATGTACGAACGTACAGAAATCACGACTGTGTATGTATTTTATCTCTATATGTATTATTTTTGTAGAGGGATGGATGGCGCATAATTCACGGAATGCCTGTACAAAAAGGAAAGGACTAAAAAGTCTACGAAGGTACGTTACCTCATCATAAATGTGAATAAATATACCGTACATCATATTATCATACCATAAATGTACATAACCAAAGGGGTCATTCTCTACAGTACCAACAGCAACACACAAACTCTGAGGCATTCGCAAATTCATTTTTTCGTCCGTACAACCACTGAATGGAATTAGCTACTTCAATCTACAGTAAACCAGCCCTCACTTCATACATTCCAGAATGCGCTTGCTAAGGACCCTTCTGTCCTTAGGGGCTAACCACTCTCTCGGACCCACCCCCAGTTAAAACTCCTATGGAGTATTTTGGAGAATTAAACTACCAAGTACCAAGTATGGAAATCTGAAATCCAAGCAGTGGGTGATTATATAGGCATGAATTGTAAGCCGGGAATGACTATATATATATAATTGTGCATATAATACATGCATATTACAAGTATAAGGATATATAGGTAAGGGATCGCTCTAGTTTCGCATACATACAGGTGCATCTTCTTTTTTTCATTCAGATGCACAAAATATATTTTAAAGTACATAATAACTCCTTGCCTAGGGGAACCTGGTTGGCTCTGTGCAAAGTCTATAGGGATTTTTAAATATCTAAAGGAATATATCAAAAACAGAAAATCTCCTCGAGTATGTAAGTAAACTAAATCCTGAAAATGTTTTGGAATTATTTGAACTGATTTTTACTCAATAAATGCATACACATATTGTTGTAGCAATTTTACGGGGATATGGTTTAGTACATTTACTCGTATATCTTTTTCAGTTTACATAAGAATATGAATTTACTGTGTTCATGACAAATAGTAAAAAGCAATCTATACCACAGAGAAATACACCTTGAACCAATTAGCTACCTTGACATAATAAACTATGTAAATAGGGTATTGGTTACATTCAATGCAGCTAATTGAAATAAATTCAGTCAATCAGTAACTGACATATATGCTATCTGTGTACTCCTTGACTATGTATTCCCGCTATCCAAAGGCTTCTCCAGTATTCCATGCTATAAAGCAATCAACCCCACAGAGAAATACACCATGAACCAAATAAGCACCTTGAATATTAAATTATGTACACAAAATATTGATAGTATTCAATGATATATGTCCAAATAAATGTATTCTATCATTTATTCACATTCTGTATGCTCCTTTTCTCTGTATTCAGAAGATCCAATAGATTTATTAAAATCAATGCATTTTTTCATTCATTCACACAGGCAACCTTTATTTACTCCTAGACTCTGTTCTCCGAAGATCCAACAGCTTCTCATATATCCCATGACATATGTCATAAGAGCTCTAGAAAGACAGGCAGGCCCCATTATGATGATATCGTTGGGTGAGAGTGAGAAGGGCGTTACGTTGATTTTTGGCTCATTTGACTTATAATGCATACCATCTTGTAGGTCAGAGCATACTCTATGTGATTGTGATGCAATATCTTCAAGTAATAATCATGTTCAATTGTTGTCAATATTCATCAAATATAACAGAGAGCTTCATTTGTTTTACATGGCTTTCTCCGATTATCTCTGAATTACAAAAAGTGACTAAGCGCCCTTCTCTTTCTCAACCGAAGATACATCACCCTTTTTACATCTAGAGGTCAAAATACGAGCTGGTTCTGAATCACCTAATAGACAGGCCTATTCTTAGACTACTTTGTAACAACACGATTGATCTGTTTCTTTTCATATTAAAGGTTAGCTAAGTCATAGAAGTATAAAGCTTCAATCACCTAATAGACAGTTGTATCTTTTCACATTAAAGGGACTAAGTGGTAACATTGTCCAAATCCTCAAAACTTACTTGGAACCGTACTTAAACCTAGGCATACAAGAATATAATTTTTTGATTTTTGAAGAAAGAAAAAAAATGCATTCTTCATTCACCACACTCACCACATCCCAATTACTTTGGGAACAGGTTTCGAACGGGTTGAAATTAACTGGGACTTTCAAAAAGAATTTGATTTGAGTATAACTTATACCAGAAAAACAAATTTCATAGTTGGGCAAGTAAAAGTTGACATTTAAACATTTTAGTGGCCCAAAGCTCATTTTTGGTGGACCTGGGCCAGTAGAGTAGGCATGTGTTATTTTGAGCCCTGGTATATCCTGCATTCTTCATATCTCATCAAAAGTTACACTAATCATCAACCATTTAAAACTTGATTTAACTGTATATGTGAAAAGAGTGTATGTCTTGATGGGAGCGGATATCTTATTGCAAGTTTAACTTTTTTCCGAACTATTTTAACCATGATATATGATTTTAACCTGCATATATACATGTATGTGAAAGGAGTGTATGCCTTCATGCATCTTCATGCGAGCGGATATCATATCGCCTACGAGCTAAATCCCAAGATGGATCTATACCCTGGTAAACAACCCTTAGGGCTTACCCCCAGACACCTGCCAAGACGTTTGGAGAAAGTCGACTACTTGCATGAAATGTAGATGTAAAACTAAGGAGTATGTCTTCATGCATACATGTATTTATGCAAGCTGATATCTTGTCTAAGTTCCAATATGAAAGGAGTATGATACCAGGGGATATCTTATCGCCTATTAGCTAAATCCCAATATGGATCTAGACCATCAGGTCTTACACACAGAAACTCAGCATGACATTTTGACAAAGTCAGCTACATTCCATAAAGCTGTAAATGTGAAAGGAGTATATGTCTTCATGCGGACATCTAAATCTAAGTCAGATGTGAAAGGAGTATAATACGAGGGGATATATTATCGCCTACTAGCTAAATCCCAAGATGGATCTAGACCCTGATATACAGCCTTCAGGGCTTACCCACTGAAACCTGTCATGAAATTTTGAGAAAGTCGGCTACTTACATAAAGCTGTAGATGTGAAAGGAGTGTATGTCTTTATGCAAGCGGATATCTTGTCTAAGTTCAGATGTGAAATGTGTATGATACGAGCGGATATCTTGTCGCCTACTAGCTAAATCCCAAGATCGATCTAAACCCTGGTACACAGCCCTTGGGGCTTACCCATTGTAACCGACCATGGAATTTTGCGAAAGTCGGATGTACTGAAACTAAGGAGTATGTCTTTGCAAGCGGATATCTTGTCTAAGTTCAGATGTGAAATGTGTATGATACGAGCGGATGTCTTGTCGCCTACTAGCTAAATCCCAAGATGGATCCAGACCCTGGTAAACAGTCCTTAGGCAGGAGGCAGGGCTTACCCCCAGACACCCGCCAAGACTTTGAAGAAAGTCGACTACTTGCATTTAGCTGTAAATGTGACAGGAGTATAAACATGTCTCTATGCAAGCAGATATCTTGTCTAAGTCAGATGTGAAAGGAGTATGATACAAGGGGATATCTTATCGCCTACTATAGAGCTAAATCCCAAGATGGATCTACACCCTGGTAAACAGCCTTCAGGGCTTACCCACAGAAACCCACCATGACATTTGGAGAAAGTAGACTACTTGCATAAAGCACGCCTCCGCATCAACTTTTTTTTTCGCTAGTGAACCAGTAAAATAATTTTCTCTCAATTTTGGTAGCCCCAAAACAAAAATATATAAAACCCCAAATAATATCTTATATATATGCAAACTGTCAAGTATCACTCTGATCAAAACTGTATTTACATGACATTGATAGAAAGTTGGCAACTTACATAAAGCATGGCTCCACATTAACTTTTTTTTTTGCTTGTGGACGAGTAAAATCAATTCCTCTCAATTTTT
Organism: Echinarachnius parma; assembly: GCA_037951105.1. NCBI lineage: Eukaryota > Metazoa > Echinodermata > Echinoidea > Clypeasteroida > Echinarachniidae > Echinarachnius > Echinarachnius parma. The sequence goes on from JBAMJV010003134.1 coordinate 48,407, forward strand.
GAGGCTACAAATGGAAATTTACAGGCCTGAAAGCTTTATTTTGGGGAAACTGTCTACTATTTAAAGTCTCACTCCCTTCATTTCTCAAAAGTGTGATCATATGACATTTGGAGAAAATCTGCTACTTGCATATAAAGCAGTTACAAAATCTTGGTTTCACTTACATGGTCAATCGGCGAAATTAAGTTAATTTCTACACATATGCAGGCACAATCAATCATGGCGACCTTTAACCCAGGGCTCGACACTCGCACTGGCCTGGGGCCAGTGAACTTGCACTTCAGGCCAGCAAAAATGTATAAAAGTCGTATTTTGGTGGCCCGATCGGGCAAGCAGATTTTCAACCTGACATTGACAACATTTTACAAATCTTGTTTTCTTCCATGTCATGCTTCATCTAAAATTACAGATGTGATCAGGAAAGAGTGATATTTTGAAAAGTAAAAAGTTAACTCATGAAATACATTTTTCAGGCCAGTAAATTTTTCTTTCGGGCCACCAGAAAAGGGGAATAAATTAAAGTGTAAATGTGGAGCCCTGTTCAACCCCTAGCCATGAGACTACTGTACATGTGGGACTATATACCCACTCTAATTACACTAAGTGCAATCATGACAAATTAGTTTTCACTGAAGCATCAAAGTGCTTATTAAAGTGTTCCATTAACCCTAATTCTTTGATTAAAATGTCTCCTTTGTAAGCATCGTCAGGGTATGGTTGTTAATTAGCTTTCACATCATTCCTGGAGTGACCATGCATTGACCTGCTATGCTACACTTTCATAACCAAGTATCTAATTTAACCCTTATTTCAGGGCTGATTGCTTGTGCTATAACATGTTTTCTCTTTAGACCCTAGCCCAAATATTTTTTTGACCAGTCCTGAATTGGTTAAAGGTGGTTCAGATTTGTCAAAATGTCAAATAAAGTGCATATTTTCTATCTTATGTACACTGTGCATGTACAGTACAGACTTTTTTCACTTACTCTACTCAAGTGGTAAAGTGAGCAAATGTTAACAAGATTTGTAGCTTAACAGATCTGTAACACGAGAGCAAGAATAAGTGATATCAAATGTAGAGCACATTTTTTATTCAGAGCACATTGCGGGCTGTTTCTTCATCACTCAACGTGATGGAAAAAAATATTGAGAGCAAATCTAAACAGGCTCTGCTTGCCGAAAAAAGAAGATTGAGAGCACATTTTATACAGGTTTGTAGCTTATACAGATCTGTAACATGGAAGCATGAACTAAATAACTAATGACATAAAATGTAAGACATTTCTTTGATCTCATATACACTACATTACAGGCTGTTTCCTCATTACTCTACATGATTTGTTGAAGACAAAAATTGAGAACAATTTCTAAAAGGTTTATTACTTCACACTTGATCTTGAACTAGTGTCATCGAATGTAGATCACATTTCTCATCTTATGTATCACTCAACTTGGTGGAAAGAAATTTAGAGCAACTTTTAAAAGGTTTATATTTACTTCACACACTTAATCTTGAACTATATGACATCAAATCTAGAGCATATTTCTTGACTTAATATGAAATGTGTACTGCAGGCTGTTGTTTACATTACTCTCCTTGGTGACAACAAAATGTAGAGCAATTTTGAAAAAAAGATTGTTATCTGCACAGATCTATAACACAGAAACATGAATGAGTGACATCAAATGTGGGGCACGTTTCTCATAGATCTTAAAGATCCTCATAAGTGGTGATCGTAGATCCTGTCCCTATAATATGTGACCAGCTGTAGCAAAACCCTGCACTTGTCGGTAAAAATCCAAATGTATATTTTCATACCATTATAAAGGCTCCATCGCAAGCTTTCATTTGATGCTTTGTTCTAAATAATTGGTTAATAATTGGCAAAGATATGATTGTTTCAATTTTACAATCATAAGTCTTTTACACACATCATGTGAACTTAAAATGCCCATTTCTTCAAAACATGAATTACCGACAAGTGCCTGGTTTGCTATAGCCGGTCACATCTAGGCTAGTTTGTGCAGACTACATAACCAAGCCTCCACACTAACTTTTTCCTCTACTGGCCACTTTGGGCAAGTAAAATCATAACTTTGCACATTTTACTTGCCCAAACAGAAAATGTACTTGCCCTCTTACTTCTAGATGAGATTTACACATAAGGAAATACAGTACTCTCTTGTAGTTGACCAATAATTTACTTGGCCGATGAGGCAACAAAACTATGTCATTTATGAATATATTTACTTGCCCGACATCAATTTTTACTTGACCCAGGCTATAAGGCAAGTGCTAGTGTCGAGCCCTGACATAACACTTAGCCAGTGTGTATTAAGCACCGTGAGCAAGGCATTGCAAGATGGCACCGTGCGTCTCATTGTATAAATCCGAACTACCTTTAATATACACACTGCAGGCTGTTTTCACATTACTCTACTTGGTGGAGGAAGAAAAAAAAAATGATGGCAATTTAATGACAAACCCCCAAGTTCATACTGGCATCACGCAAGGTCTGGAATCACGGCACTATCTAAATGAACATTCCGTAAGCCATGTATCCTACAAACCTAATCAAAGGTATGATGTACCTGCCAGAAAGTTCAACACACCCACTCAACCTCTCAACAACATAAAATTGACAAATTCTGCCTTCCAATTACAGGGCTCGACACTAATATTTGCCAGATTTTACCCAATATACATGTACCACTATAACACAAATAATTCTCAGAAAAAGAGAATTATACAAATCCATTCCATTTATAAGCTATATTCATTGGGAGACTGATGTACCTTCCAGAACATTAATCAGCCATACAAAATAGGTGTGTCCATGTATCACACAAGATATTAAGCACACATCATATGCACATGTGCCACTATAACATGATAATAAACAATTATATTAATCTTCTATATATAAATTTAACACACACCACATAGCAATGTTTAAACACATATATTCATCATAAATAATCATCTTCCTTGACCAACCAAACAAGCATGCAATGCTATCCCGCACACCTTATTAACACCTTGACTACGGGAACGGGGTGGGTTGCATACAAAGTTTATGGAGATTTCAGAATCTTGAAAGGAATGGATTAAAGGGATCTAGTAACTCTGTCTGAATTGACCAACTCACTTGCATCTCTACTACTAGTATACTTGGGCTGAGGTATTTGGAGAATGTATACCAAAATCAAATATTAGTCTTCAACATGTTAACAACAATTGATATTTGTTAACACTAGCTTCTTGTAAGTCACAAACCTCATTACAATTATGATGGATCTCCCAGAAATTCAAAATGCATTAATCAATTAATAACTTATCCATATACATGCGCAATACAGCATGAGGAACATATATTGCAATATTCATTTACTACATGTGCATCATCATAGATGGCTCACTCAAATATTACAATTGTATGCATTTTCTATGAACAACGCTGTGACCAGCAACTTGCCCAAGTTTTGCCCTACATAGCAATGACCACATGCAAGGTGAAATCCAAGTATTGAGTTGTATTGTATAATGTATAATTTAAAGATAAATTGTATGGTTCATCTCCAGGCTCCATATTCATAAAACCCTGCTAGCTTAGTTCCTTGCCAAGTCTATTTTGGATGGCATGGCTGAGAATTAAACACAATCATTTTAGTTGCTATAAGCTAGGGTTTACTTAGTGGCTTACCTAGCTAACCCTGGTTGGGGACTAGGAAACTTGTTTGTTGCTCACTAAAGTGAATAATTTGAAATACAGTCAGCATGGAACTAAGCAAGTGGGCTTTCGAAAATATGAGCCTTGGTCTTCAGACATGGAAAGTGCATACATTTAAATATGTTAGTCAACTGATCTATTTTTCTATGTGTAGTATATATAATCTCTAAATGTGTACCTTCATAACACAAATGTTTGTCGAGTGAGATAATTCAGTAAGCCGTGTCTTTCAAATTAATTAGCCACATCTGGCAAGAGTGAAAATTGACCTGTCCCTTCGAGATTCTGAAATCCTCTTAGAATTTGTACATAGCCCACCCGGTTCCCGTAAGCAAGGAGTCAAGATACATACTGTACCACCCACACACTGGCAAAATATTTGCCGTATTATAAGTCTTCACCTGTCCAGGGTGATTTGATTTGATTTGATTTGATTAATAAAACAGTCATCGGAAATATTTGAAGGGTTCGTTGGCAAGCCTAATAACCGACGCCAGTAACACTGAGATAGAAGTAGAACATATTACGTTTTGAATGATACCTTAACTCATTGCATATGAGATGTTTATATTTTTGAAGATATGATTAAAAGTATCCCACATTTTCTCATTATTTGGCAAGTTTAATCACTGTCAACCTGAATTGGTAATAGCTAAATAAAAACCCTTCATTTCTTCAAGAAAACGACTGACAAATAGTCAAAATGATGACAAATGTTGACTTTAATTATTTATATGTCTATCAACAGATGACTACATTATGGTATTAAAATCATGAATTTAATTATTTAATATTTATGCTTTTCGTAAATCCAGCACTATTATTCACATGACTAGTCCTGAACAGGTTAAACTAATATGAGGCCTACCTAAGACAACTATTTTGGTTGATATCATGTCCTTCTAGAAGGTTGACACAACAAAGTGCATGTACATGCACTTACAACATATTAAAAACATGTTAGAAACCTGTTTAAAGGAAAGCTCAATCCTAAGATTTGTTTCATAAAAATGTTGTTAATTACAAAAACAGGAGAAATCTTTTAAAGTTCGACTAAAATCTTTTTAAAATTAAGAAAGTAAATCATTTGATTAAAATAAGTGTTTAATTTAAGGGTTAAAAAAAAAAAGTTTTGCCATGGTTAGGCTGACCCTTTAAATGTGGATGTGGTCGTGTACATGCCTTTATCACATTCCTTAAGTACCAATTTGAGGGGGGCACTAAATTGATAGCGTGGCTCATCACGATACCGCACTATGTTTACTCGCCATTCTATTTTTGTGCGATGATATACTCGTTATTAACATCTTGAGTCAATATTAGCTGCAAGCCGAGATTGGAGGTCGCTAGATTTACTAACTCTATAATTTAAGCAATTAATTGTGCATGATGTACATTAAGAGCATGTTAATACATTTGCATTTTTTTCCATCTTATCTTAACTGTCAATAAAACATTTGATTCCATTTTTGTGCGATGATATACTCGTTATTAACATCTTGAGTCAATATTTTCTGCGAGCTACGTCTCGGGAGATCGTTAGATAAATGTTAAACATTACCAACTCTCCAATTTAAGCAATTAATTGTGCATATACTGTTTATGTAGATTAAATAATCCCATAGCATGCCGCATCTGCTAGGATATAATTATGTACAATATATCTGTCCATAGATTTTATATTTTATATACTTAACTTGAAAGTGATTGCATTTAATTATAAAATGAACTGATCTAAAAAAACATACACTGATAATCTTCTTACATTTACCATTTATAGCAAAATTCTTATATTTGCAAATGATTCAAGACAATGTTAAAAATTATGTTACAAATACAAACTATCTTTTCAAACATTTGTTTAGATTGATAGAGGCACATTTCATGTAAGGTTAAAAGGCTTTAGCCATCATATAATCCTTTTAATATTAATTGAAAGATAATCCCCTTTTATGTAGAAGGTTATAAACTAATATATTTAATTCACGTTTTTAATAAAAAACTTTGACCTCTAAAAATATATGAAGGACTATCGGCCAAGCGCCCTTCGCGATGCCGTGCGTGCACGCATAGGATCCTGTATTCAGTAATCGCTTGCGCTCTGAGTCTTTACGATGAGCGTATCATCGCATAAATAGATGTCGCTCACAGTGCATACAAACATATGGGTGATTGACTCATCGAACAGTGTCAAGTGATAGGGATTTAGAGCACAATATGGGATACTACATCCACATCTTACATAGATGACAGACTGTGAAGAAAATTCTAGAAGGACATGATAGGACGACTACTTTCATGACGTGTCCCAACAAATAAAAATTCCAAAGTTATTCAGTCAAAAATATACACCAAATTGTAATCTACATACATATGTACAGATGGATTGATCCATTAGCTAGTGCAAAGTTGCACTTGTAATAAAACATAACTTTGCATTCAATGCTCTGTTTATGCAACTGCATTGCAACTTTGTGATTAAACACAGTTCAAACTTTAATGCAACACTCTCCTGAACAGGTAAAAGACAATTGAAATACAAATTGATAAATAAACCACACGTACACTTGCATAACAATGAATCCAATCAATACCACTCCAAAATGACTTTTCCTCAGGTCAACCACCACATTTTTTACTCCACAGGTTGAACAAAAATATATCGCACAATCAATCATTTCAATTTAGATACTAAAAAATAGAACCTTCTGAGAATCTTTTAAATATAATCACAATAAGTCAGACACACAAATGCACATTGATCATACTAAAAAAAACATGTGACATTGACTATTTATCTATTTCTATTTTACTTTGTTTAATCCCATTGTGAATTAGTATATCATTTCAGGACTGATTGATTTTGCTATAGCATGTAATCGCCATAGACCCAAGACCGAGTATTTTCGGGACCAGTCCTAAATGGGTAAATTGTAGATAGAATAAAAAAACAAATAGTACAGTATTTGCTAACAAAATATTTGTAGTAGTGGTATTCAATGTCCATACCTCAACCATGCTGCTACTGTAGCGGGTAATTCCTCAAGTGCAAAAAAACAACCGGGGTAGAATATCCAGTGGGATGCGCAAAATACTGAACCAAGCAGGCAATATCTCCAGATATATGAGTTAATATTTCACATAAATATGTAGATGTAAATTCACAGCAGATCCTTTACAGGTAGTAGCAGTAGTAATATATACAGCATGAATGTATGTACAGGCCAAGGGGTAGAGTATGTTCCGTCTTTCGATGGATAGCAAAGGATTAATGCTCCAGGTTTTGAACGTAAGGTTCCTTTATCCTCGGCAGCCAGTCGTATACGGTTGAGCGTTCAATCGTTCCGGCTCACATACTGCTACTTTAAACCTGCGTTTTGATGGGGAAACCTGTCTGCTATCTATCTGTACATGTCAGAGCATCAGCGAGCCGACACACCCAACCAAGCCGAGCGCTGGTGAGAAATCTCTTCTCTCCCGCTCCCGCTTGCATTCTCCGCAGGGCACGCTTGATTGAGGTAGTGGGGTGGAGGTGGGGGGGGGGGGGGGTGGTATTAAGCCATGGTACATGTAGTGAGCTTTGGATGAGTGGGATGTATGTGTGAGTATGTGCATGTGTCATTGTATGTGAGCATTTGTCTGTACGTGCACATGCATTCATCTTTAACGCATCTTTAATGTAGTATTAAATTCTAAATGTATGAGCGTATTATTGTGTTTTTTGTTTGTGTGTGTGTATGTAAAGTGTTTGTTCATGTGTGTGCAAGTGTGTGTGTGTGTATGTACATCTGTATGCATGGTGGGGGTTTTCGTGTGTATGTGTGTTTGTGTGTGCATGGTATTTGCGTTGGTGTGTATGTGTGTGTGCATGTGTATGTTGGTGGTTTGCATGTGTATGTGTGTGTGTGTGTGGTTTGCGTATGTGTGTGTACGTGCAAATGCATCCCACCTACCACCCACTGCTTTTGGATAAGATGGATGAGACTCGGTGCATAGCTCTGTGTATGTGTTTTGTGTGGGTGGGTGTACATCTACATGATACACACAGTTTAAAATGCAGCAATGGGGCACCACATGCTTTTTAGAATGCATTCTTGTGTGTGTGTAAATGCATGATGGGTAGAGTGCATGTGAGGTAGTAAAATCCCTATGTGATAGATGTGTGTGGGTGAGAGAGATAGCGAGAGAGGGGTGAGGGGGAAGGTGATTATATTATACATCTAATGAAAGAGAGAGTGGATAGAAGAGAGAAAGATAGAGTGGATGAAAGAGAGAAGAAAGAGTGGATAAAAGTGAGAGAGAAAAGTGTATGGAAGGGAGACAGATAGAGAGGCAAGAAAGTGAGAGAAAAGGGGAGAAGGATGGTAGAGAAAGGAAATGTAAGGATGTAAAGACAGAATAAAATAGCTAAACAGGGAAAATGAGAGAAAGAGATGGAAAACCCAGTATGTTTCCCAAAAACAGAAAAGGAGGGGAGAGGGGGAGAAAGACAGGGAGTGTGAGAGAAAGGGGGAGAATAAGAGAAAGATGGGGAGAGTGAGGGAAAGAAGAGAGTGGGAGCAAGAAGGGGAGAGTGAGGAAAAGAAGGGGAGATGGGATGAGAGAAAGGGGGAGAGAGCATGAGAGTGTGTGTGTTCCTGTGTGTATGCGTGTGTGTGAGAGAGGTGGAAAAGCATTATGCTAGCTAGCTATATGGTGGTCGCACCACCCAGAATAAATACGCTGTGGCGTCCCTAGTTCTATTAGCTAAAAACGGAGAAGAGGAAAAAAAAACCTTTTCAGTAATTTGTCAGGAAATGAGATGAACGAGACAAAAAAGTGTGGATGTTTCACTCGCACACAATTCACAATTGCTGATTACTCACTGTGCGTGATGCATGCAACCCTGCATACATTATTATATAGCAGAATAGGCATTATCATCATTATTGTACGCATGAACAGTATTTGATACCAAATTGCAAACTGTTGACTGTAGTTCAGTTTTGGCATACATTATTATTACAGAATAGGCATCGTTGTATAGCATGCATGAATATTAATTGATACAAAATTGAAAACTGATGACTGTACATAGTCTTTTTTTGTCTGCTAGAGCTGGACATAAATTAAACATAATATACAGTGGGCGTACACACTTTCTAGTATTTTACAGGTGTTTTCCCTTTTTCCTCATACATATGTTAGAGATTTCAGAAGCTGGATTTTCCACATTAACTAGTACATAAATAAATGCATTAATATTAATTGATACAAAATTGCAAAGTGTTGACTGTATTCTGGTGTTTTTTTTGCTAGAGCTCGACATTAATAAAAGCAAGATAAGATAATACATATTTGATATACACTGTGGAGTGTTAAACAGGTGTTTTTCCCTTTTCTCTCGAAAATATGATAGAGATCTCTGAATGTGTGTTTCTAGATGAACTAGTTCATAAATAAAATGCACATGGGTTTAATATCTATTTCAATTGTGTCATTTTGCATTAAAATATTATGCATGTGTGCTTTTATGTGATTAAACAAAATAATGCATCTAACATGTGCCTGTTGTGGCATTGGAACATGCTCAAAGGATATCAAAATATATATAAATATGAATTTCATGAACATGACAACCATAAATGAGAGTCTTATCTAAATGAAGACAGTATTTTAGTGCTTTTATTTCTTTTTGCAAATTGATTAATGTTCCTCCAGCCACAAGAGAATTAAAAAACATTTAATTTATTTAAAAAAAAAAAAAATGACTGGATTGTGACTGAATCTACTGAAGACAGTAAACAAGTGTTTATTTCATAACTTGCATATATGATAATTAATTGTTGTATGGCTGGCGCATTTCCAATTATTATTTGATGCGCTAATTTATCTAGATGTTATGATTGCATTGTTTTTATTTGCTTATTTCTTTTTTCAAATTTGCATGCAAACTTCTCCTTTTTTTTCCCCCTAATTAATGTATATTTGTTTTGATGTAATGGTGTTATTAACTTGCTTGTTTCTTGCTCTAAAATTCATTATTGTTTTTCTTATTGTTTTACGCCTCGTTCTTTATCCTTGTACATTTCATTCTCATCAAACTGTAAATTGTTTCTTCTTCTCTTCAGCTTGTAAAATTTATTTTTGTTTTGTTTTTCTTAATGCAAATTTGTTTTTCTCTTTTTTAAATATTCTTGAAATACATTTAATATCATCGTATTGTAAAAGTTCCATTTCTGTACATCTACAGTTTCCTTTTACATGTGCATTGAGGACAACTGCACACAAATAAGCTACATGGTAGATCAAACAAAATTGAGATTTATCATATGTTGCTTATTTTTTGTATAATATGTACATAAAAAACAAATATTTCAACTTTATAAACATAGACATTCTGAAATCACCAAAAATACTGTTTTCCATTTCCAAATTGAATTATTTTATCATATGTTGCTCATTTTTGTGGATAACATGTACATACAAAACAAATATTTCAACTTTATAAACAAACAGAGACATAGACATTCTGAAATCACAAAAACACTATTTTCCTTTTCCATCAGTTCTCCAATTAAATAGCACACCGAACATCAATACATTTACCACACACAAACTTCAACCATCAAAATGCAAAGGTTTAACCTCTAATGGTTCTTGGAGTTTGATGTTTACAGTCCATGACATTCGGGCTATCAGCCAAAATTAATTTGCCTAATCATGTTTAGACTCGGCTCGGCCATGCTGCAACGAACGAAAGCGCAAATCGAGAGACACTGCCTATTCAGAGGCACAGGTGGGCCCCCATGTATAAATAGGCCTTAAGGGACAAGAGGAGGACATCCAGATACAGAATTGCGTTTCCCGATTCAGTGATGCTTTCGATTTGCAAGGGGCAAAACATACACATGAAACTCACACACACACTTGTACATACTATCATGTTTGCAATTTTCTTACTTTATCATTCACCCAACAATCAAAGCAATATTTCATATTTAAAATAGGTAGTTCATGTCATGTTGTATCATTCAGAAATGAATACATATATTCATTCATCCTATATTTTAATCTGTTGAATTAAGGAATTTGTTTTGGTCATACATTAAATTGTAAATAACTTATATATACAACTATACTAGGGTAAAAGTTCTGCTCGGAGTCGAAATGCAAGAAAACAACGAAAACTAATAAAATACTCTGTGACAATGTTTTTCGGTAATTTAGCGTCCTTGGAGACGCCTTTTGTTTTTGTTGATACATAATTATGAGTTAAATATTACCGAAAACAATTTTCATGGAGTATTTTATTAATTTTTTTTGTTTTTTTACAACTATACTATATATACTGATACATAGCAAATACATTTTACTTTCTTACCTGTAAATTGTCCAATTTAGGAAGCCAAGAGAACATCATGGAAATTCATGAAAAAGAGGAGAAGAGAAAAAATGTATTAGTGATATAATTTAAGTAAATTTTTTCTAAAATAACCAATTCATCAGATCAAATAAATCAATAGATAACAGGTGTATAAAAACATTATCTGAAGCAATACTATACAATAATATTAAATTCAAATATTTTATTAAACTCAATATTAGATTTTATTGCAAGCTGAAATGAAAAAGATAAACCTTTTCTTTTTACAAGGGGCTATTTAATGAAATAGAGTTCATTTGAAATCAAGATTTTGTGTTGAAACTCAACTTGAAACTCAACTTTTAGGCATAAATGACGTAGAAAAAGTTTGTAGAATATGGTGTTGGGAAAAAGGTCTGTCTTTACCATACAGCCTATTTTACAGCTCAATTGACGGATAATTCAAGAAAAACCTAACTTAGATGACAATTGTCTCTTGGGTGATGTGGGTAGTCTGCGAAAATGTCAGACTGTAATTAATACCTGTAGGCCTCTATTCCAAGGCCGGAAAATAATCAAATATTTATACCAGTTCAGAAAAGATATGGCTAATTTTATTTAGCCGAGGGCACACAAAATGGCAGTTTGAAAGGTTACAAAATTAGTCATATTATTTTATTAGTCATGCAGAATTATCATCATCGTTGCTCATGTGCTTCACGAATTTGAATACTTGACATATGGTTCAAGTGTATAATCATTACACCCCTCTCCCTCTCTCTTTACTCATTTCTAATTTTTGTTATGCTTCACGTTTTTGTAAATCTCTTGATTTTCTTTCCCCCTCTCTCTCTTTCTTTCTCTCTCTCTGTATTGTACCTCATTAATTATTCAACTAAATGTTTCATACTTTCATGTAAGAATAACCCAGTGCATGTGTATAATCATTTCACCCTATCCCTCTATCACTCTCTTTACTCATGTCAATTTGTATATATGTTTCATGTTTCATATCACTCTTTATACCTTTCCCTATTCTCTCTCGCTCTCTCTCTATCTCTCCCCGTGTCTTTATGCCCCTTGTATCTCGTTAATTATTTAAACTTAATTTCTTTCCATGTAAGAATAACCCAGAATTTTCTGCTAATGTACTAATAACACATTTACAAAATTAAAAATAATGGAGAAAATTGTCTAATGTGCTATCCCTTTCAAGTTAATTAGCAACGATTCTGCAGAACACTTCACAACATAGTGCGTGTTCATATAATTAACACATTTTCCACATCGTAATGCTAAGCAGGGCTTCTCACCAACTCTTTTTCACTTTTGGCACCACTCTCACATAAAAACCAATTTAGACAAATAGCAAGGATTCAGAGAAAAACATTAAATGCGGTCCCTGGTCTCTCCCCACCCCCCCCCCCCCCCCCCCCCCAAATGCAAAATGCACAAAGAGCACCTAACATCATAAAAGAGCTCCATAACATGTCATGGAATTACAGAATTCTATGTAAAAAAAATAATAAATAGAGTGTGCAAGGCAAGCATAAAAAGTAGCCCCAGATAGTAACTGATTTCCCCTGATAGGATTACGGTTATTTTGCTCATATTTGTTCATGACACGGTACTCTCATATGGTACACTTCCACACAAACACACACATCACATTCAGGATGAGGTACAGAACCTATACGCAATACAATTAACCATTCTCCCCTAGATTCTAAATCATATCACCGATACCACACTTGGATGGAAAGCTAATAAAAGAAAATCTCATAAGCCGATCGCTTCCATATGATTTCGGGCGCTGGAACTATGGCCCGCTGGCACTGGCGTCATTTGATTAAAAATTCCATTAATCATCGATTCCCCTGGCGCTGGCGAAATCTGGGTGCACAAACATACTTACAGATACACGCACATGCACACACACATTTATATGCAAGCACATACTCGTACACACATGCCAGCACATGCACACACACTGGCATTGTCATATACTACAGACACCTTGCTATCCAAAGCTCAAAAACACATGAACACTTGTAAACAGACAGACAGACACATACACACCCCACACAAACACCCTGACAGTCATAAACTACAACACATTGCTATATAGAGCTCTGGATGAGTAGAAGAGTAAAATTATCCAACACAAACACTTGTATATATACACTTGTACACAGACACAAACATACACCAGAAAACACTCAACATATTCCTACACTTTTGACAACTTTCCATCAAAAGAGCTCTCTAAATCACACAAGAGTAGAATTATCAAACACAAACACTTATACACATACACACACACACATACAAACACAAAAAACAAACACACAATTAAATTTCTATATTAAAAACACCTATTCAAAGATCAAAGGGTGGACGTATACTTGTATGAACAAACAAACACACACGCACACACACACACAAACACACACTAACATCAACACACACCAACATAGTTCTAGTAAGTCTGCAAACACGTTAACATCCAAAATCTTAGTAGAAGTATACAAGTGCATTCAGGATCTATCCTTTGACCAGTGCAAATTATGTCAACTCAGTTTAATTACTCTCAAATTTGCACAAGAGCACAGCTTGTGTAGTCATGCATGAATCATAAACTAAATGCATGACTGCATACTGTATTAACAACAATAATTACTGTACCCTATCTTAAACAAAATGAAGTACCATGATAATTAAACCCTTGCTATAAATACAAGATTTCCATTTTCCATATATTTAATGTATGGTACTCCAGGTTCCATTTGGGAAATGTGTTAAGTTGTTACTGTAATAACGTTATAATGTATGGTCAGTCATCGGAAATTTCTTTAATATATAATTTTGTGTGGTCAAACTTAATTAGTGCCAGTTGAGAGAGGTTGGCATTAAAGAAAAAACAAAATTACTTCAATCATTAGAACTCCAAGAACGTAAAACCTTTTCACACTTAACTTAACTCCATTCATTAGTTCTTCTAAGAACTATATTTGGCAAAGGTAGTGGCGTAGCGTGGTCGGACTGATTGGAGGGGGGCAGGCAAAACTAGAAATTGCGCGCTCGGCGGGTCGCGCAGCCGAGCACATGTATCCCCCGAACCAATTGCATTGCACTTTTGTGGGTTGTAATATTGTGAACTGAACAAGTTTGGTGGTGTACGTTGTTCTATTAGGCTGGCAGTAGCCTTTGGGCAAGGCCTCGCGCGCTGTTTGTCCTCCGAGCAGGGTCTGATTAATAGACAAGGCGATGTGCGCTTACAGCAGTGATCTTAACTATTTCTTTATATCATGGTTACCATGGCAACCAGGACTCCGCCCCACACCAAAATCTAAAGGCTTCATCCTCTTTCCTTAAGACACCTTCATACCAAATTAGAAAATGATCAGACAAGAACTCGGACCTGTAGAGCGTTCACAAGGTAATATTAACTATTTATTTATATCATGGTTACCATGGCAACCAGGACCGCGCCCCACACCAAAATCAATAGGCTTCATCCTCTTTCCTTAATACACCTTCATACCAAATTAGAAAATGATCGGACAAGAACTCGGACCTGTAGAGCGTTCACAAGGTAATCTTAACTATTTCTTTATATCATGGTTACCATGGCAACCAGGGCTCCGCCCCACACCAAAATCAATAGGCTTCATCCTCTTTCCTTAATACACCTTCATACCAAATTAGAAAATGATCGGACAAGAACTCGGACCTGTAGAGCGTTCACAAGGTAATCTTAACTATTTCTTTATATCATGGTTACCATGGCAACCAGGACTCCGCCCCACACCAAAATCAATAGGCTTCATCCTCTTTCCTTAATACACCTTCATACCAAATTAGAAAATGATCGGACAAGAACTCCGACCTGTAGAGCGTTCACAAGGTAATCTTAACTATTTCTTTATATCATGGTTACCATGGCAACCAGGACTCCGCCCCACACCAAAATCAATAGGCTTCATCCTCTTTCCTTAATACACCTTCATACCAAATTAGAAAATGATCGGACAAGAACTCGGACCTGTAGAGCGTTCACAAGGTAATCTTAACTATTTCTTTATATCATGGTTACCATGGCAACCAGGACTCCGCCCCACACCAAAATCAATAGGCTTCATCCTCTTTCCTTAATACACCTTCATACCAAATTAGAAAATGATCGGACAAGAACTCGGACCTGTAGAGCGTTCACAAGAAAATCTCTGCGGCGGACGCGGCGGCGGACGCGGCGGCGGCGCGACGAGGCCAAATCCATAGTATCCCCCGAAGTGGTTCGGGGGATACAATTATGGGGGGGCACACCTAATGTATTTCTTATTTTTTTCTTTTAAAATGTCACCATATGTTTCCTATTGTTTTTTTCTCTCAAAATGTTGGGGGGGGGGGGGGGCACATGCCCCCACCCTCCCCCCTCCATGATGTACGGTCAGTCATTGGAAATTCCTTTAATATATACTTTTGTGTGGTCTCAAACTTTAATTAGTGCCGGTTGAGAGAGTTTGGCATTCACGAAAACAAATTAACTTCTATCATTAAAACTCCAAGCAAGAAAAAACCTTTTCACACTCACCTTTCATTGGTTCTTCCGAGTACTAATATTTGGCAAATGAATACCCTTTCCCCCCGTCCATCCACTCTTCTTATTTATCTTTCAACAGTTCATTTCAGAACAACTATATGGTGCTACCGGAAACTTCACCAAATCAAAATGACTTCCCTAGACATCTGATGTATGTCGTTATTAAAAAAGACCTTCAAGAGTTATTTGAGCTAGAGATGGAAACGGTTTCTAAAGGCCTCTATACTAAGGTGGAAAGTTTTCTGAAAAACTGGGAGAACAAAATTAAATTGTCCTCTTGCATTCCTGCACCTCTACTTTGCAAAAGGATCCTTTTTTGAAGCGCTATCTAACCAGAAATGTATGGTCTCTTTAAACTTTAAATGTCAGACTGGTACATCTTAATCATAGAAACAACTCGGGAGTGTAGCGCGCATGAATGCATGCACGAGGGCAGATGGCACTAACAAGTGTCTGTTTCTTTCCTGATAACCCATCAAGAACGGAGTCCCACATATTTGTGGGTTGGTAGTCCTACACTTCAGCAAGAAGATACAAACTTATATGAAGTAATGTATACAAGGAGAAAGAGCATAAATGTCTCTATTTTTAGAGCCCTATTTTGTTACTCTACCTGCTTTAGTTATTTTGTAATGATTTTGAATATTGCGTAGATCGCTACAATTTAGGAAAATCCTTAAATTGGCAACACATTGTGATATTTTAAAAACAGATTTTGGCATTCAAATTGGCAACTTTGCCGCAAAGTCACTTCATATTTGTCTTAAATTGTAATTACTAAATATTTTCCACCTATTTTTATGTCATTAAAAGGTCGAAACAAATTAGGAGTTGCCAATTTGTAGAGAAAAATAATGATCAATTTTGCCTTAAAATAGCTCTCGTCCTAGATGGGATAATGTGAGGCAACATACGAGACCAACATCCTGTCAAGTTTCAAAGAGAAAGGGAAAGAGAAAGATACAGGATTGTTTTTGTTTTTTTCTCTCCCCTGAAACTATTGATCTCTTGGCCGACCTTGACATTAATGGGTGTCTGCATCGTCTCTTCGTCTTGAAACTCGAGTGCAATGATACCGGCAATTCTCACTTTCATTTATTGGCAAAAAAGCCTCGATGAAGGTGGTTTTTTCCCCCAGAATTTAAATCTTTTGTGAAAATCCCTACATATATCTAATGAAGATAGTAACATGTTATACATCTAGGTAAGACAAACCGACATTGGATGTACAAAAAAATCATCAAAAAAAGTTTATTTATGCAGGGCTCAACACTAGCACTTGCCCCGTTGCCTGGGTCAAGTAAAAATTGGTGTCGGGCAAGTAAATTTTCATAAATGCCCTACTTTGGTTGCCCAGTCGGGCAACTAAATTATTGGTCAACTATGAGAGAATAATGTAATTCCTTAGATTCAAATCTCCTCCAGAAGTAAGCAGGCAAGTAAACTTTCTGTTAGGGCAAGTAAAATTTGAAAAGTAATGATTTTAATTGTCAGAACAGGCCACTCCGGAAAAGAGTTAGTGTGGAGGCTTGATATATATGTGACCAGCTATAGCAAAACCCTGCACTTCACGTTTTGATGAAATGGGCATTTTAAGTTCACATAATGTAAAAGACTTATGATTGTAAAATTTAAACAATCTTATCTTCGCCAATCATTGACCAATGTGTTAGAACAAAGCATCAAATGAAAGGTCTTTCTAATGGTATGAAAATCGACATTTCGATTTTTACCGACAAGTGCGGTTTTGCTATAGCGGGTCACATGTTAGAAAATGGGTGCGTTTGTTACCATATAATTATTCAATAGCTTTGCTAAACTGTATATAATGTGCACATTATGCTCAATCAAAGAAATCCAACAAGCCAGAAAAGGCTGTACACGGAGAATAAAGCAAATTTGTTAGCATTTAATTAGACAACTCTTCTCACAATATATTTGAAATCTGTTACTACCCTATATTCTCCCCTTCTACTGTAAACAAGTGTCAGAACACAGTACTCAACTATAAATTAGTTTGTCTGTTTCTTTCAGCCCACACAAATCCAATTATGCTGGAGAACGCTTCTTGTTTATCTGTGGCTGCCAACAGATTTTTGTTGTTTTCGTTTATTACTTTTCTATTGTATATCCGATGACTAATCGTATAGTCCCACTCATAGCATTTGGTGTTATATTACAAGTCGGTGTCATAATACTTGCGCTTAGAAACCCTGTATTAAGCACTATATAAATGCAAGTTATTATTATTATTATTATTATAAGTGGTTCTATTTCGTAGTGAACGTAGGGATTGACAGATTTGGGTTGGTTAATTTGTTACTTTTCCCTTGTAAATCTGATGACTAATCGCGTAGTCCTACTCACAGCATTTGGCGTTGTATTACAAGTCGGCGTCATGAGTGGCTCCATTTGATAGTGAACATTGGGGATCGTAATGGGGCTGTTATCCTGTAGCACATTCACACTTTCCTGTCTGGACTACTTAACTTCAAATTAATCAAAGCATTCTATGCAAAAAAAAATAACATCCAAGGAGAAAAAAAATAGTGGCAACATCACTGTTTTCTTCACCAAATTAGTACCTCGTTGTTTTGCCCTTGCTTTATTATAATCCAGGCAACAATCACTGTTATGCTCAGCAATTGGCAACTTTTTTTTAACCTTCCAACATGTATAATAACACAATAATATGTAAACATTTAAGGTATCCAAAAATAAAGTACTTTAAAGTAATTTGAATCACCTAACAGTAATTTCAAAATGTAATAGTAAAACAAACAAATGTGAAGGTTTTGTTTAATTACAGAAATCATAAGGCTAATAAAAATTATAAATCATCCATATTTATCAAATAAGAGTAACATTATCAAATGTATGCTTTTTCTCCGTGGAAACAAGTGCGGGCAATTATTGTTCTGGTTGGGTTTTTATCTTTTTCAACTCTTTATATTTTAGGACATTGTGTGTTAAAGCCTTGACTAAAAGTGCATCTTGGGCATAGTACAAGTTAATTCATTTCACACATACCCTCAAAAAGGATAAATTAACCGCACACTCCCCTCAATTAGGTATTCATGACATGTATTGTTGAATTACAAAAAAAGGCATAAGCTTCAGCTTGTGTGTGAGTCACCTAATTTATGTGTGGAAATTGACAGTCAGGCATCGTGGTCATCACATACAAACAGACTCACACACTTACACACACACACACACACATACATACATACATACATACATACATACATACATACATGCATATATACATACATATACACAAACACACACACTTACACATGCACACATATACATACAAACATACATACATACATACATACACACACAAACAAACACAGACTTACATACATACACACACATACACACACATACATACATCTAGGCTCAATAAATGCACAGGCCCTCTGGCCTGGTGGGGCCACCAAAAATGAGCTTGGGCCACTCAAATTTGACTTGCATGACTAGGCAACCCAAATTAATAGACACTTTATCTTTTTCTTTTTGGGGGGCAACTCAATTCTGATTTGGGGCCAGCAAAATTTGATGAATCTCTTTTTTACTTGCCCGACTAGGCTACAGACAAACGATTATAAACACTACCTGTCTGCACAGAACAGTTATAATAATTCCAAATTTAACATATCTTTATAGACAGGTTTTTACTGACTTAGTTGAAATACATCAATACCACTGTAACTCTGATATGCATGTTAAAATATATGAGTAATTCGACAATGACCCAGAGAAAAAGACATGTTCGAGGGAGGCTGTACTACTACTTCAATTACATTGCCTGTTGTGGCAGTTTGGAGTACTGTATACCACTCTACATTACACTGCCTCATAGCTCATCTAACCCCTTGCGATGAGCTTTATAGACAGGTATTTACTGTAGTTGGATCACATCTATACCACTTTAACTCAGAAATTATGTTAAAATGTATGACTAACCCAGAGAAAAGGCCATTTTGGATGGCGTATACTGTCGTGCAACTTCAATTACATTGTACTGTATACCATTACCGTATACACTGCCTCAGAGCTTCAATCGAACCATCTGTAGATGACTCATTCAAGAGCAAATGAATTACGATACCTACTAGAGGAAAATCTGCCCATGCAGTGATATTAGAAAAGTCCTCCATAGTTGACCCAGCACTGAAGCACTCTACAGGCTTTCCATACTGTAAGCGGTGTAGCTAGACCAGGAAGGGGGACAATAAATCCCCCCTTGTATTTTGTAGTCAAGTTTATGTCCAAGTCTTTCATATCTTGGGGTCCAGTTTTGCCAAAGTTACTGAGAGGCTTGAACACCTCAATACCACTTTGAAGGGAGAAAATCATTTTTTAAATGATATAACTTCACATACATTTTTGTCCCTCAATCTTTAACACCCCGCCTCCCCCCCCCCCCCCCCCCCCCCCCCCCCTCCAACACCACAACCAAATTCTGGTTTGAATATGTTTACGCCACTGTTTACAGCAATATATGTAATCCGCTCACTCTCTCAGTCGGGTCAATCTCCGATGCGTATACAGATAACCTCATTTTCGTCCAAAAATACATGCGCGCGTTCCATAATTCATGGGATTTTGCGCCCATATTCCAAATTGATATATCAGGGTAGATGTGGTTTTATGTGCATTTTGATCAGCTAGAATTGAGATATATGCAACAGAGTAATATAGTTTTCTGCTCATCCCAGTATATATCTTTATCTAGATATATGCTCTCTATTTGTTTGGAAATTCAGATACCCAGATATGCAATGAATATGGCTATTATAAAAAGGTTTAAACAACTATACTATTAATTAGTTAAAGGGATAGATCTAATAACTTTGTTGACATGTGCAGAAATTGATGAATGGTTGATACAATGTATATATATTGTTGTAATCTGATATGTCCACTGGGTGTTGTGTGAAAATTTCAAGTTAAATGGCCGTTATATGGCCGAGTAATGAGCAAAAATGCAAAGTGATATTCACTAACTCATTGCACTGACTTTGTACATGGTTCAGACTATCCAGTGGATAGTTTAACATCTGAGCACTTCAATCTTAAATATCTTTTTAATGAAAGGGAAATTCAAAAAAATAAAACATGTCCCATGCTTCTATGTTAATTCAAATACAACAAGGTATGAGGAAACCGCTAGAATTCCAATTGGATTTTGAGGATTTGGACAATGTTACTAGATAATTGTAAGCTTTTTAGTATGAGTGAATTTCAATTAGACAAACAATAATTCTTTTCCACTCCTCCCAGGGGGATTTTGCAAATATATATATTTTTTTATCCAGGTGTGCTCGCTATTTTCCTAGGAAATCTGCTTACCGTGAAATGCGATGAATATGGCAAAGTAACATTCATTAAGAGGTTTATAAAACGATTCAGCTGTTCAGTTTTCATATTAAATCATTTCTATAGATGATGAACAAGAATTGTTATTCTTATCCAAATGGATTTTGCACATACTGTATATATTTTTGTTCTATGTATGCTCTCTATTTTCTAGGAAAATCTACTTACTAGGAAAGTAAATAAATATGTCTACACTTCATGAAAAGGCTTAGAAAACAACTTATTTATTCAGTTTTTATATTAGGGAATTTCTACAATACCAACAAGAAAATAATCGCACGTATATATTTATCTAGGTATAGACTTTTTTTTTTTCTAGGGAATATACTTACCGAGATATAACATTAATATGGCTACATAAAATTTCTTTATTAAGAGGTTTACAAAAACTATTTATCTATTAACTTTTTATATTAGTAAATTTCAATCAAATAAACAAGAAGAAATATGTAATACTCATCTCATCCCTAGGAATCACAAATACATTTTTTTCGTTAAGGTATGCTTTCTTTTTTTCAGAGGAAATCTGCTTACAATGAAATACAATGAATATGGCTACATTAAGTATTTCATAAATAGGTTTACAAAAATATTTATTTATTCAGATTTTAATATTTAAGTGATTTTCAAGAAAAAAGGAAAGAAATCTGTAATCTACATATCTCTTATTTCATCGAGGGATGCTTCCTATTTCCGGAGAATCCAGGTACCACAATTTCAAATAAAAAAGATGTTTACAAACCTACTGCGGTATTCAGTAATTCAGTTTTATGTACATTTTTATCCAACGCACTAAAGAATCTGTCTTCTACTGATTACAACCAATTTTGCACTTATATATTGTCTTCAAAATATATGGTCTATATCCTTTATCTTAATCTGCGAGCAAGAAATGCAATTAGAAAGGCAACATACAATTACTTTATAAAGATGTTTAAAGGACCTACAGCGTCTAGATGGCCTAATTTTCACAATTTGTCTCTCTATAAGTAATTTTTCCTGAAAAAAGGGAATTTGGCAGTCATTTCTCATGAAATCAATCAATTTTGGGGTAATTAGTAAATATCTAATTGTCCTGGGAACGCCCCTTTTAAATCGCCAAAATGTGACATCATCTAAAGATCGGACTAATGAACTAAATTCTGTAGATGACGCGTTATGACGTAAGCCAATGAATTGTCAATCACATGTCAATCACGGTGCCGATTCTGGACCCTAATTGTGGGTGGGGCGTAAACTGGCTGCTAAATGAGATTTGGCATCAGAAAATTAGTCTTAAATCACTACTGTGTTAATTTTCATGGATTTTTTTCGGCAGACCTATTTTACAAGTCATCAACTATGGAATAAGTGCCAAAGTACGTTGTATTCTTTAGGTCCTTTAAAAAGCTGTATGTATTATTCATTTATTCACATGTACACTTCGATAGAATGAACTAGATCAACCATCGTCTTCCTACTTCAGAAGTACCCTTGAAAGGATTTGGCATATATATTATTTATATATTTGTATACATGTAGATCTAGGTATACTCTCTATTTTCTACAGTATTCAGCTACCAAGAAATGTTATCAATTATTATCATAATTTAATGTGATAATAATTTAGCTGAAGATATTTTGTGGCGGAATGTAGTACAAAATGATTTTTGTAAAGTCCAAATAATACCGTTGATTTATTTAACATATCATGCGGGTGTCATATTCATCCCTATCTAACTACTAGACACCATTCAAATGATTTGTAAAACGTAAATAATCTCTTTAAAAATCATATCATATTATTAATATCATAATCTTCCCTTCCATCTAACTACTAGAAACCATTTAAATGATTTGTAAATTTTAGATACTCTCTCTAAAAATCATATCACATCATAATATTCATCCCCATCTAACTACTAGACACCATTTAAATGATTTGTAAATGGTAAATAATCTCTTTAAACATCATATCATATTATTCATAACATAATATTCACTTCCATCTAACTACTAAAAACCATTTAAATGATTCGTAAAATGTAAATAATCTCTTTAAATATCATATCATATTATTCATAACATAATATTCACTTCCATCTAACTACTAAAAACCATTTAAATGATTTGTAAATCGTAAATAATCTCTCTAAAAATCATATCATACTATCATATACAATCACAGGGAAAAGTTTGAAGAAATTTACCTTCTTTTTCGCCATTTTAGTCCGAACAAATTTCAACATGCGCGTCTTGAAAAAAATGTCATGCAAACTGCGTCCGCTGTGTGTTTTATTTATCAGCGGGGCATATAATCCCCGAGGGTAGATATATAAGAGTCTAGAAGGGTATGAGCCTTTGATCCTAGGTAAAGCTTCATCGAGGGCGAAAGATTTAATCTTTTTTTCAAGATAATTTTATTTCAGTTAAACATGAGATTCTCCACAGACCCCAGCGTGAGTGTTTTTTTAAACCAGACCTGAACAGGTTAAAGATGCTGACCTTTTAATGAAGACAAATTTTGTCATTGTCTGTATTCACTCTGTGTTGACACCACTACTCCTCACAAAACATTGCACGATCCAAGACGCATCGTCAGAAAATGATTAACAATCGCGGAGACGATATAAAAAATTAACATGGATACCTCCAAAGACAATACACAATCCAACAAAAATAGTTCTACAAGTTATAAATAATCTCCAAATAATAAGAACATATGGTGTCAACTCTCTGTCAGTTTAAATCCAGCATCTATGATCTAGTGGATGGATCCATTTTAGGAAATGAAACAAAATATTGAAAAGGAGCAAAAAGCGATGAAATGCTACATCTCCAGTAACGTTGTATAAAGTGAAGCAAGGTTAAACAGGAGCATCTACAAATGCAAGTAGAGACTAGATTTCCAGTACGATCACATAAATTGAAGCAAAGTAAACGAAACAAATTTAAAAGAAGCATAACACAAATGTAAGTCGATGTCTAGATCTCCATTAAGAAGGTAAAACAAATGAAGCAAATCAAAATGGAGCATAGAATAGATGCAAATAGACAAAGTCGCAAATCCTAGTGCCTCTTAAACTAAAAAAACTACAGTAATGACCCTTGCTGGAGCTTTATGGCGAGGGAGAACGAGTTTGAAATCAAGATAGATCTAGGTATATAGAAAGGGAGGGGATATTCAAGGAAATTGGAAACACTTCAATATCAATTGAAGATCCTTCGTATTAGATTGATACAGCGTACAGGACAGGTATAAAATCTACTTAGCCAAGACAGAGACAGCCATACAACGAGAGAGATGTTTGAAGACAAATAAAAGGATACAAGCAAGAGAGTGAGAGATATAGATAGAGAAAGACAGGTAGATATAGAGATATATATTAATACAGAGATGGATAGATATATAGAGAGAGATAGTGAGAGAGATAGATATACAGAAAGACAGTGTCAAAGAGAGGTAGAGATACAAGGAGAAAGATGGGGAGACAGGGAGAGGGTGAGATAAAAGGATAAGAGACAGTTAGAGAGCAAGAGGAGGATATATAAAGAGTGAGGGGGAGAGGGGCTAAATTAAAAGAGATGAAGAAAGAGGGGTACACATGAGAGGGTTCCAAACCATTTCAGAGAGAGAAAGAAAGATATAGGTCAAGGGAAAAGAAATATAAGTTGGATTTAGAGGCTTAGATATGTATAAGGATGGTAGAAAAGAGAAAGTTAATGAAATACAGAGACAAGAAGAAAGAAAGAGAGAAGGGATATAAGAAACAGAGACACATAAAGAGGGACAAGAAAAGAGAGAGAAACATTAAGAGAAAATAAGAAATGGGGGGAAACAGAGAGTGGAAAAGCAGAAATGGGGTTCGAGTAGGAAAGTCGATTTAGATCTACATTAATACTAAAATCAAGGACAGTGGGATAAAGTGAGATATAGACATAGAGAAACAAACAAAAAAGAGAAACAAAAAAGACAAAAACAAGTATAGAGAGAAATAAAGGGAGAAAATAGAAAGGGGATAGTAATAGAAATTGGGTTTGAAGTAGGAGAGCCATTTTCTACCAATGCTACAAATGGGAAGGTTGCAAAAAACACAAACGAAAGAGGACAAAAGAGAATGATACATCTACAAGAAAGTGATAACAATGAAAGGAGACAAAAACACAAGAAAAGAGAAATGATGTGAAAGCAAGAAAGATAGAGAGAAAATATAAGAAAGCGAGAAAGATAGAGAGAAAATATAAGAAAGGGAGAGTAAATAGAATGAGGAAGAAGTCTGAAAATTAGGTTTAGATGGGCAAAGTCATTACAGGGTAGGTGGTTGCTTGGATAGGGGAAATAAATTGGCGTAGCCAAGGCTCAATCAGGAACTGAGGTGGGGAAGATGGATGGAATCGGGGCAAGGATTCTGAAGAAAGGGGGAGGGACAGTGTGGGTAAAAATTCACCATTTTACTTCATCATTTTGTTTTGCGAGAAGGAGAGAAGGAGCTTATAGTGGGGGGGGGGGGAGGAGAGTAAGGATTCTGAAGAAAGAAGGAGTGGGGGCATTTGGAGAAAAAATACAAATTGTCAATTTTATTTCTCAATTGGGTTTTCCAAAAGGAAGAAAGGGGTGGTAAGGGGTGGTGAGTGGTGGCAAGAATCCATATGATGGGATGAGGGGGCAATTTACCACCCCCCCCTCCCCCCCCCCCCCCCCCCCCCCCACTCCCTAGGTATGTGCAACTGGACAAATCAGAATTGTGTCTGCCCCCATCCCAAGTCAACCATTTAAAGTGACTGCATTGTGCGCTCTATAGCTTACATATTATATTAATCCATTAGTCCCAAAAATAATCAGGCTCAGGTCAATGGAGGAAGAGTATCATACCAAATTAAAATAATTTTAATAAAATGGGTTAAAAGAGTTGTGAAAGAGTTTGTTCATGCAAATTCCATATGATTCTGAGGATATGGTGCTGCCTAGCTGTGCGCATTTGCGATTTAGACAAAGCCATGTCTTTAAAGGGGACCACCAAGCAAAGAACAACACAGGCTTATATGTTTTTAATAGCATTTCTGAACTTGTTGGTGGAATGGACTACATAAACTATTACCTTTCATTTATAAGAATATTATTTTTGGGTGTTGGTTCCCTACTTCCCTTTAATGCCAAAGCTTTTTTTCTTTCAAGAACATGGTTTTAAAAGATGTCTTATATGTGTTGGAAAATATAGGAGGGGGCTGTAGCCTAAGAATTGCAAAAAGGACCACTGAATATAGTTACAATTTCTAACTGAGTGCAATGTTAACCTGGTGGAAATGACATTGGAATTTTGGTCAAATGGCTGTCAAAACTTTCCTTTTCCTTTGCTCAAACTTTCACGGATTATCATTCCTCCTATTCAGATTCTAATTTCGACAACAATAGTTTCCTAGTGTTTCTTTGGCCTTGAAAATTCCAAAAGTATTCAGAATTTTGTTAATCCTGCTTTAAAAACAAACAAATTTAATTTACTTCCGTCGTCACAACATTAACTTGGAATTTTCATACCCCATTACACTTCAGAAATCGTTAATTCCTGTTTTGTACTTTGAACTTGCTTCACTTAATATAAAGTACCCACCAGCATTTGTATTATGAAGTGCTTTCACTATCCACAAAAAAAAAATAGAACACGTCTGATAAAGAATGTTTTCATGCGGTATCACATGGCATTCCGTGACATTATCCTAAACCTAAACACTTAGGGCAGTCTTACAGCGTGTTCACACACAACAATTTTCATCCCTTAATCATGACTAAAGAATTCAATTCAATTCTTTAGTCAGCTCCTGATTAGCTATACGATGAAATTTTTGTGTGTGAACATGGAGTTTATGCAGTGCTTGTTGTTGTTGGTGGTGAGTGGTTTGTTTTGTTTTGGGGTTTTTTTTCCGCCGGCGCCGTATGAAAGCACCTTTAATTTGGCTTTTTAAAAGAGCAGAATATTCTCAATATGATAGTAATAGGCTTATTTATCTGTATTTAATACTTTTAGGTTCATATCTTGCCTAAATCTAAATCTTTTCTAATATAAACATGATTCAATTAGTTTGGCCAATATACATGTTTTCTATAACTCAATACTGCTACTTAGCTTTCATTTTTTCCAGTGCAGATCACTGAAAGATCAATGGGTTATTAACCACATCAGCCCCAAATTCTCATCAAAGGGTCAAATTTACACTTAGGTTAGTCCATCGATTTAATTTACCACACAATTTGTTATCCCAAATTCAGTCCCTGATTTTTAATGTGATAGCTATTCCAAAGAAAAGACATCAAATGATGCAAGTGAACTCAGGATTATATCATCCCATTGCCTAGGGGAACCCGCTGGGGCCTATATAAACTCTATGGAGATTACAATATCTAGTAGGGAACAGGTTAACTCATTGTATTTGGGCCAATATGCCCGAGATGGTTAAAATACAGTTTCTATTTTTCTATTTTCAACATTCTTGTTTTGATTTTGCTCCCTTTCTTTGCCTCTCCATCAACCGGTATTAATTTCTCACTGGAGCATATTTATTTTCTTAAAATGCTCTTTGGAAAGTTTCCTTCAGCCTTCTAGTCATATACATTGTTGTGCGAGTCAGTCAGTGTGCATATAATGCTAACACTGTGAAGGGCGAATGCATTATCCCATTTTTCGTGACATATTTCTTTCCTCTCTTGATAAAGAGAAAGTTTCCACATGCCTTACTTAATCTAAAAACATACACAATGGTTGAGATGAGGGGCTGCCCATACCTGGGGTTTTGGGATGGGCTGCATAATAAGCAACTGCATATATGAAAGGCAGATTGTGTCAAAATTCAATATTTTGCTTTACTGAGAAATGTAAGCTAGGACCTCAATTTTGTTTCAATTGATCTGTCATGTATATTAAATTTATATCTAATTTATTTATTTTTGTTAATGATTTACATGTATGCTATTGAAACCTAGCATATATCTGTAAAGGCTGTATGCTACAAAAGATACAATACAAGCTTGAGCCTTTTTTTTATAGATTTGTACATATTCCATGTAGATTATATATTACAAAAACTTACAATTCAAGGTTTTAACAAAAATACATGAGCTCAAATACAATAAGTGCAAAAGCCTTTTCATTGTTATTTTTTCAAAGGAAGCACCAATATGAATGATTATGATCCTTCATGAACATAAAAGAGATAGATTATGACTTTGTATAGGAAATCAATAGTTCTGATACAATTCAAGGTTTTCAACAAAAAAAGGAGTGCCAATTAAAAGGATTCTGCTTCTTAAACACAAGAGATGCCTAACCCAACAGCTGCTGTTGAATACAATAACGCTCAATATAATACCCATCCATTCCATTTTTGGCCATAAATGAATATCATTTTGTCCATATATAATAAAAATAGGAGGAAGAGGGAATTGATAAAAACTGATAAAAAAGGCCTCATTGGTCAATTACACGCTATATGAGCAAACTGAAAACACACGCACGTGAGCGAAGACGATTGCGAACATGCACCCACACACATACATACCAATATGAATACACACCCATCCATTAAGCATCCTGTTATGTACATACAGTACATTATGTAGAGCATGTCAACACACACACAAATATTATATTTCTATATATTTATTTTAGATTATTTTTATGATCATTTGATCATCATTTTTGATAACGCATATCTCGTTTTTTTTTTCTGTACAGCAATTTTGTTCCTATCAAATGTCAACTTGTTACTGCAATTCTTACCAGCATAATTATGCATTTAGTAACGTTTTCATCTATTCTTCATATAAATTTAAGGGCATTATTACAAGTTAATATGTTTTTTTTTTAGAGTCTACAGTATACATATTTTTAGTCTAGGTTTCTGGACTCTTTATTTTAAATTTGTTTACCCTTTATATATCACATTTTCCCTACCTATCCCACAACAAGATTGTTTGCACAACCCTGATAGCATGATTAACAAATTGGTATGCCCAGTGAATCTGTTTGCCTGCTTGTTTCGTGTTTGTGAAGCGCACTAGTTATCTTTTGGCTTAAAGTGATCTAGTAACTTTGTTGACATGTGCAAAAAGTGATGAATGGTTGATGCAATGTATATTGTTGTTATCTCATATGTCCACAGGGTATTGTGTGAAAATTTCAAGTCAAATGGACATTGTATGGCCAAGTAATGAGCGAAAATGCAAAGTGATATTCAGTAACTCACTGCACTCACTTTGTACACAGAAGAAAAACTCGCCCGGAGTTTTTCTTATCTGAATTCTTCAATCATACATATCTTTGTAACGAAAGGGAAATTTGAAAAACCGAAACCTGTCCCATGATTTTATTGTTAATACGAATACAACAAGGTATAAGGGAACCGCTAGAAATAAAATTTTATTTTGAGGATTTGGACAATGTTACTAAGTCCCTTTAAAGTGATTCATTAACTTTATCAAATTCAAGCAAAATCACTTGGAGCTTTCACACTTCTCTTGTACCTTGTTATTTGGCTTGTGGTAACAGAAGAACGAAGGCAGTTTTGATTGTTCAAATGTCTCCCTAATAATGGAGATATTTAACATTGAATAAAAAAAAGAATTCCTGAACGCTTTTCGATTGTATTTAAAAGTATCAAAATGTTGATATTTCGTTTGTTCATAGCATCAGAATCTGGATACTTCATGCAAAAGATTGGGGATAAAATCTTAAATCGATTTTCACTAGGTAAACATTTGTCTTTTTCTATGAAAATATAGCAAAAAAACATTCAGAAGAATCTTACAATGATATTGATATATGATTGAAGTCTCAAATATCACTTTTAGAAAAATCTGATGAAATCAATGGATCACTCTTTAACAAAGTCATTACTCACTAACAAAGGTAACAAGAGTCAAGACCCCCAACACACAACACACTCAGGGGGTGCATCACAAAGATTCTAAGTTGGACCTACCTATTATGGAAAGCCGTTTAATAGTTTATTTATAAAAACTAATGGAACAGTTTTATTAAAAGGCATACATTTTGATTGAAATCAGTAATATTTGTTTTTATCAAGGAGCCTTGCTTTATTGATTGTACATTTTTGTTGGAAGTTCCAAATACTTGTATTTGTTAACATTTGAATATATATTTTATGCCAAGGCTACAAATGGCTTTCCATAATTGTTAGGTCCAACTTAGAATCTTTGTGAAACATACCTCCCAGGTTGGAATGAGTACCAGCACATCTGAGGACAAAAAGTCACCTGTTTCAAATAAATATAGATCTAGATAACATTATCTAAACGATTGAGTGTCATAAATTAAAAAGGGAATTTGAATAGGATCATAAGGGTACCAGTATATCTAAGGAGAAAAACTACTCTATTACACGTTGACACATGCAGGATACAGATAAATGTATTTAATTGTGTCAAAAATTGTCAATATTTGGTGAATAACTTCCATACTTTGGCGCAGAGTATGGTGGCTTAGTGTTAAGAGTGTCCACCTCTTGCAGGGGAGGTCTCCACGTTCGACCCCTGATCAGGTCATACCAAAGACTTTAAAAATGGTACATTCTGCCTTAAAGGGATCTAGTAACTTTGCTCACATGAGCAAAAATGGATGAATGGTTGATCAAATACATACTTTTGTGATCTGATATATATATGTCCACTTAGTAATGTGTGAAAATTTCAAATTAAATGGATATTATATGGCCGAGTTGTGAGCAGAAATGCAAAGTTATATTCGGTAACCCATAGCACTGACTTTATACACAGTTATGACTATCTAGTGGATAGTTAAAAATCTGAACACTGCAATCATGAATATCTTTTAATGAAAGGGGGGGGGGGGAAACCTGTCCCATGCTTCTATTGCGAATACAACAAGGTACAAGAGAACCACTATAGTTCGAAGTAAGATTTGTCGATTTGGACAATGTTATTAGATCCCTTTACGCGATTAACACTATTATTACCCTAGTCCTAGGTCACACATTATTTACCCCATCTCCACTCCCTGGTAAGCATTCCTACCAAGGGGCACATGGGCATTGAGAAGAGAATTCACAAAAAGGCTCTCACCTCTTACTGGGTCCCCATTTATACACCTGGTAGAGAGCAGCAATAGTACATATTAAAGGGGTAGTTTAGTTTTGGTAGAGAGGGCGCTGCACATCACAATTTTTTTGTGAGATAATGAAAAACTGAGTGTCGAATTTGAGAGAACATGCAATTTTAATGGCAGAATAAACTTTATTTGGTCAAAATCGGTCCAGAAACGGCTGAAATATCAATAAATATATTTGATCTTATAATTATTTGGGGCCCAAATAATTAGATGATTTTTTCAAAAAATTTAAAAAATGCTTACACTTTTTCAAAAATTTTCAAAAGCGTTTTTTAAATAGTTGTTGAGGATCTATCTACTTAATCATTATTTCAATAGAACATCACATGCATTATTTTGTATGAAAAATGGTTGAAACCAATGCCTTTTTAGAAAGCGCCCTCTTGTGTTTTAATGGCTCTTTTTGAATGATAACAGGCTTTTTACTTAGTCGTTTGTAATTTTGTATACCTTTCGAGCATGGTGGAGTAATAACTATTAGTTTATAATGTTACTGTCCAGGTTTGGTTACTAAAGTTCAGCCTTACCAAAACTGTACTACCCCTTTAACTGTTTATCTTGTTTATCTATAGAAGCAGTAGACATAAACTGGTTTCAAACTGGTTTTGAACTCGGGATCTAACCGATTGGAAAGCATACGCTCCACCAATGTTGTCACATCGTCTCCGTAATAATATAATGCAATCTAGATCATCCAAGGTTTATCTCTAGTAATTAAATTCAATACCATCATATAATTTACAGTTAGTGTCAAATGCAAGTGTTATCACGCCATCCGTAACAATTGTCTATCAATGTCAAGATATTCACTAACATTTACTGGTATTTTAGCGATTTAAATACAAAGTTGACCCTGTTGCTTACAGGAGCCTGGTGGACTATGTATAAAGTGGATGGGGATTTCAGAACCTTGAAGGGAAAGGGTTAACATACTGTAGGCCTACAGTAGGTCTATTATTTCACCATAATAATTACACAGTAGTATTAGGATCGTCATGGCACTGTGCACCAAATGATTCAATTCAAATCAATATATTACAACCATTAGGTGGGAATAAAAGACAAGTAAACATGCACTTAGTTAAAAACACAATAATTCAAATATAACATTTTGCAGTTGGAATTCTACTCCTAGGAATTTAAACAGAAATTATCTGAAAGCTGCACAGCTAGAAAACACACAATAGAAAGAAACGTTAAAAAAAATCGTTTTCACACGGTGCTTATCTAACGTTTCTTTCTATTATATTCGACTACATCGACGCAGAGCATCTTCTTTATTAAACTCTCTTGGAAACACACAATTTGTTTGCATGATATCTATAGATGTATTCGCATAATGCGATTGAAAAGCTAAAGGAAAAGTGCATTCGCTAAAAATAAAACAAATATAACAAAGCCGGCAGCTGAAAAATATGAATAAATGATTGGAGTTTCCCGAACAGACACCACAATCAATCATTTTGCAAAGCTCTGCCCTAAACACACCTGAACAAAAATAGCAAAGTACTCCCATTTATCTTAATCCACAACCCTCTCAGCCTCTCATCTCTCTGTCTAAAAGAGTGGTCACACTGAACACGAATCCCCACGAATAGACCCACGAATGCAGTACGAATTGGTACAAATCAATGGCAAGCCGTTTTTAACATTTATTCCTATTTCTTGATATCAAGAATTCAATTCTTGATATCAAGAAATGCATTCTCGATATCAAGAAATGCATTATTGATATCAAGAAATGCATTCTTGATATCAACAAATAGGAATAAATGTTAAAACGGCTTACCATAGATTCGTACCGATGCGTACTGCATTCGTGGGTCTAGTCGTGTCCTGTGTGACCAGGCCTTTACCCATTTGCCTACGGGAACCTAGTGGGTCATGTATTAACTCTATGGGGGTTACAAAATCTAGTAGGGAATAGGTT
Source organism: Echinarachnius parma (assembly GCA_037951105.1). Taxonomy (NCBI): domain Eukaryota; kingdom Metazoa; phylum Echinodermata; class Echinoidea; order Clypeasteroida; family Echinarachniidae; genus Echinarachnius; species Echinarachnius parma. Next base: position 81,522 of record JBAMJV010003134.1, read on the forward strand.
AACCCATTGCCTATGGGAACCTGATGTGCCCTGTATTAACTCTATGGGGATTGCAAAATCTAGTAGGGAACAGGTTAACCCATTGCCTACAGGAACCTTGTGGGTCCTGTATTAACTCTATGGGGATTGCAAAATCTAGTAGGGAATAGGTTAACCCATTGCCTATGGGAACCTAGTGGGTCATGTATTAACTCGAGATGGGATCACAAAATCTAGTAGGGAACAGGTTAACCCATTGCCTATGGGAACCTAGTGGGTCCTGTATTAACTCTATGGGGGTTACAAAATCTAGTAGGGAACAGGTTAACCCATTGCCTATGGGAACCTAGTGGGTCCTGTATTAACTCTATAGGGGTTACACAATCTAGTAGGGAATAGGTTAACCCATTGCCTACAGGAACCTGGTGGGTCCTGTATTAACTCTATGGGGGTTACAAAATGTAGTAGGGAACAGGTTAACCCATTGCCTATGGGAATCTGGTGGGTCCTGTATTAACTCTATGGGGGTTACACAATCTAGTAGGGAATAGGTTAACCCATTGCCTATGGGAACCTAGTGGGTCCTGTATTAACTCTATGGGGGTTACAAAATCTAGTAGGGAATAGGTTAAAGGGATCTAGTAACTTTGTTGACATGTGCAAAAAGTGATGAATGGTTGATGCAATGTATATTATTGTTATCTCATATGTACACAGGGTATTGTGTGAAAATTTCAAGTCAAATGGACATTGCATGGCCAAGTAATGAGCAAAAATGCAAAGTGATATTCAATAACTCACTGCATTCACTTTGTACACAGAAGAAAAACTCGCCCAGAGTTTTTCTTATCTGAATACTTTGATCGTACATATCTTTGTAATGAAAGGGAAATTTGAAAAAACAAAACCTGTCCCATGATTTTATTGTTAATACGAATACAACAAGGTATGAGGGAACCGCTAGAATGAAAAATTTATTTTGAGGATTTGGACAATGTTACTAAGTCCCTTTAACCCATTGCCTATGGGAACCTAGTGGGTCCTGTATTAACTCTATGGGGGTTACACAATCTAGTAGGGAATAGGTTAACCCATTGCCTATGGGAACCTAGTGGGCCCTGTATTAACTCTATGGGGGTTACACAATCTAGTAGGGAACAGATTAAACCATTGCCTATGGAAACCTAGTGGGTCCTGTATTAACTCGAGATGGGATCACAAAATCTAGTAGGGAACAGGTTAACCCACTGTCTACGGGAACCTAGTAGGTCATGTATTAGCCAGTTCACTTTGAGATTCTGAAATCCCCAGACTTTGTATATAGCCCACCCAGTTCCTATAAGCAAAAGGTTAACTCTAGATGGAGATTGCAAAAACTAGTAAGGAACAAGTTAAAAGATCATCAGGCATAGGGATGCTATATACACTGTGGATCACCATTTTGAACCAAGCTAGTCCGTGTGCACTGCATAACATTGAGCCAGTAGGTATTTATACACACCCTGCACAAGGCGCTCATAAGATGGCACTGCACGTCTCATTTATGAATCTGAACTACGTTTAACACATTTCCAATAAAAACCTAAAGGGGTTCTGTATCAACTATATGGGGATTGCAAGAGCTTATAGGGAACACGTTAAAGGGATAGTATAGTGTTAGTGGTTCAGGGGTTGCAGTTGGCTCGGGGCGTATCACCAACATTGGACAACATGGGGACAATAGGGGAGGATGCCCTTACACTGTGCACATCACATTCAAGACAATCGTTGCTTCTCAGCTCTCATCATATGAACATACAGGGCTACAAGATACAAATATTATTATGTTTACTTGTCTCCCTGCTGCTTCAGTATCAAGGGCTCATCACCCAAGGGGTATCATCAACCTTGGAAAGTGTGGGGACACTAAATAGAAGAGCATGCCCTCACGTATTTGAGACAGTTCTGGCTTCTTGACTCTTAGCATATGAACATACAGGGCTACAAGATACAAGTATTACGTTTACTTGTCTCACTACTACTTCAATATCAAGGGCTCATCACCCAAAGGGTATCACCAACCTCAAGTGGACAATGTGGCGACACTAGATAAAGGAGCATGCCTTCCCCGCACCATATTTGAGACAGTTGCTGCTTCTAGGCTCTCAGGATATGAACTTACGTAATACAAGTAATATGTTTATATTTACATATCCCATACCCCACTGCTTCAGTATCAAGGCTCATCACCCAAAGGGTTTCAGCAACCTTGGACCACACCAGTCACCAGTGGCGACACTAGATAGAGGAGGACGTCCTTTCCCCGCACCATATTTGAGACAGTTGCTGCTTCTTAGCTCCCAGCATTTGAACATACAGGGCTACAAGATACAAGTATAATCATGAATGTTTACTTGTCCCACAGCAGCTTCAGTATCAAGGGCTCATCACCCAAAGGGTATTACCAACCTTGGACAATATGGTGACACTAGATAGAGGGGCATGCTCTTCCCCTAGACACTTGCTGCTGAATTTTAATCTTAGTCATCCAGGGTAGCCACTTCAGTGCCCCTGTTGCAAGGCGGATGCTCTTACCCATGAGCCTCTATTGCCCAAAGCTAAGAAGGCCCTATTCATACTGTACAGTTTATGAAGAGGTAGTAGTTGCAAAATGCAATTAAAGCCAGTTTTGATCATTTTTACGTAAGGCTGGCGATGCATAAATAAAGTGACTGAAGTCTTTAAAATAATACTTTTTTCATCAGTATATCCAGGTATATTTGTAAAGGTTCTGATCAATTTATTTTACATATTTTCACATTATTTTCTTTTTTATTTCAGGTGTTTCAGTCGCATATAACTCAAAATGGAGTTATTGCCTTTTGCATCAACAAATCTTCATGTAATGTAGATACACTCCATATAATAAGTGCATACAAATTTGGTATTATCCTTTATCCTTTAGTATTCTTATTACAGAATGCCTGGAAAGAGGCAGTATAGGTGCAAGACTCTAGATGAGAGAAAACGGTCTGTCCCTCAGATAGAAAATTGAGCTGCCGTTTCCAGGCGAGTCACACCCTGCAGTAACTGATCCGCGTGCCACACTACGTGCCATTTGGGGCAAAAGGGTCTTTCTCTCACAGATTGTCATGTATGGGAATGGTACACCAGGATTCGCCATTTTTAACTAGACTAGTTTGTGCGCACTACATATTAAACGCAGATCCAGCATGTATTTTGCACCATGCGCAAGGTGTTTGTAAGGTGGCACTGCGCGTCTGATTTACAAATCTAAATCACCTTTAACATAGCCTTGTCTCCTCCTTGTATACTGTTGCCAACAAATTTTGCAACATCATGAAAAGGAAAATATTAATGAATTGAAATGATCACTATGCCAGTATTTCATTGCATATTTGTAAAGCAGTTGAAATATGTTGAATATGTCCATTTTAAAACACATCACATGGCCTATGTTCATTTTATATAATGTAGGATAAACAAAAATATCCTGGAAGTGAGGCTAGTCAACCTTCCAAGCACATTGGCAAAAATATTCAAATTGAATGAACCGCCAATAAACAATAAACAACAACAACAACACAGTTCACCAATGATGCTGCATCAAATTGAGTTATTCTTGTTTTATTAGATCACTTTTCCATAAATTCTCATGAAATTATTATTGCTATCCATGTGACTCATAAAGGTTATGTTATGTGATGATCTTCGTATTAACTAGAACTATATCAACTAAGGCTGTTGACGAGTCCCGGGTACCCGTGTCCCGCCGAAAAATGTCGAGTCCCGGGCGCAAAAATCGATACTCGATATCCCGAAAAAAAAGCAAAGAGTCCCCTTTTTGAACGCCCGAGTTATCTGCCCACTCTCATTTTCTTTTCATTCCCTTTTCCCTCTTTGCTGTATTTTAGAAGATGATTTATTGTCATAAATGTGCTGCATTTTTGTCACTTGAATGAACATGTTTTCCCAGCGGCGTGACATGCCTATAGCGAAATCAAAAAATTTATAAATTTCGGGTACCCGGGACTCGCCCGAAAAATTATCGAGAGTCCCGGGTAGTAAATATACCCGAAATTGACAGCCTTAATATCAACCTAATTCTTTCTTTATATCAAATTTGCAATGATATCACTAAAAGTATAATATAAAAAATCAAATAAATTAGCTCACATTATCAAGACTCTCCTCAAAATGTTTTGCTGAAAAATTTGTCTTGAACTACAATTTAAATTTGATTGAATATAATGTATACAACAAATCTTTTAGATGCCAAAATTGCTCTGTTTAACAAAACTAAGTAATTTAACCCCTTGCCTACTGGAACCTTGTGGGATATGTACAAAGTCTATTGGGATTTTAAAATCTTGACCAAAAAATGGGTAAAAACTAACCTAGGAAAATACATGGGAGTTAGGGCAATGTCACCCTAAAATGCACAAATGAGCCACACAAAAAAATCAATAAAGAAGAGCAAGAGCCCCCATAAATGAGAAACATACTTCAGAGTGCTGTAAGCTAGTAGCCAAGTATTGAAATAATGTTTCCTCCAACAGTAACCCAAAATCCAACCCCACCCACTACTCTAACCCTAACCATGACCCTGACATTAACCCTTCCACTAACCATTTAACCTGTACATTAACCTTTTTAACCTACCTTAAACTTGTACCCAAACCCTACCACAAAACCCATATCATATCACTAACCTTAACATTGAGACATTCAATTGAATTGTTAAGTTTATATTGTCCAGTAAATTAAAAACCACTCAGAAAATTGGTTTGCAATAGTTTTGTAGACATGACATATACAATAGGACAATAAACTAAACATATTGACTGTGATAGTATTCATGTTATCATTATCTTTATTATACTTCTTTTCATCCAAGGAATTTCCAGAAAGAACACAATAAATAAGTAGAATAGGCCTAATGTTATACAACTTCATATCATCAAAATATTCCAATTTTTTAAGGATTACAATAAATATTTGTGGATGCAAAAGTCTAAACAGGACTTTGATTATTTACAAGATATTGCTAAGGCCCACACGAGTATTCTGATTTTTCAAATAGAAAATATGTTGTTGAAAAGATTGCATTTATTGTCCGCGACATACAGATACATCTAAAACTGTTGGACCTACGTACATTAAAATGAAGGGGTACCTTAGACCAAAAGCAAGTTATGCAATTAAATACTACTGAACTATCTCTTTAAAAGTGTAATACATTGATGTTGAACATGATCTACAGGCTTTGGTGAGTAATCAGTGTAAGTACATGTATATTGTGTACATACAAACATAGATCTTGTTGTAGCAACAGAGCTTGAAATTCCTCTGAGGTCGCCCGACTACCCCGCTTGAGCTTACTCGTGTTTGTTAGCTCATCTCCCATGAAGAAGATGATTTGATAGCAGTCCTCCCACGTCCTATCTTGTCATACCCAACGCAATGTCATTCTAGCATAAGGCTGGAGTTTAAAGGCTTGTTCAATTGTATGTTACATGTAAATGAATTTAAACATAAAGGAAACTGACTAGAAATATTTTAAATGAATGAAAATGAAAAAAGAAAAATAGGCTTCACCTGGAATCAAACCGCAGAAAAAAGGTTTCCCAGGGATTTGCACCAGAAACCTCCAGATTGCGTGGTAAACCCAAGTTTTTCAACAGATTTGGTCGTTTAAAAGCCCTGTCAGCATTGTAAACTTGTTTGCTATTTTTTCTTAGCGTTTCTCATGAAGAGGACGATTTGATAGTAGTCCTCTCACCATAGCCATCGTACCCATCCCATGTCATTTTAGCATCAGGCTTGAGTTTAAAGGTAGTTCAGATTTTGTATTTATCAGACACGCGGTGCCATCTTGCGAACACCTTGCCCACTGTGCCTACATACACACTCGCTCAGTGTTATGTAGTGCGCACAAACTAGTCTAGTTATGGAATTTCCAACAGTTAATTAAAGATTAGGTTTAGGGCGAGTGTTAGGGTTTAGGTTGGAGTTATCAATCTTTGTGAATAATTTATCACCGAGAGATTGTCTATAGATCAAATGTCATGGATCTGGTTTATTTAGTACTTTGGAAAATTGACCAAAATGGCCTGAACTGTCTATAAAATGCTCACAGAAGTCCCCATTTATACAAATGTATTATCTGGAAAATGTTTATACTATTCATAATAACTTCCAAAATATACCTTGAGATACTATAATATAGGAAATATATTGAATATATTGGAAAGGCTGTTTTAGTTGTTTTCTGCACTATACAATGGCGGCCTTACAATTATTTCTAAATTTTGCTACAAAATTCATCACATCCATCCATGATTTCATCTCAGTGCAGGGTTTGTCTATCACAAGTCCACAACACCGAAAAATATGACATATCTGCACTGCACCAGCACCACTCTGCATTATGCATGCATAGCTGCTCACACACATGGGGGGCTCATATATCATGCATTATATTTCATCCCTCCTCCAGCATCATATGGCTGAGATGATAATTTTGAACCAGCATCTCTTGGAATTAAAACATTACGCTTTTCACATCATGAGCAGCATTCTTTTTTTAAGGCGGTTCCACAAAATGTTGCTGCACATGTGGCGCTCATATAACATGGGGTTATATTTATCTATCCCACAGCATCATCCAGCCGAGATGATAATTTTGACCCAGCATCTCTGCGAGTAAAAACAATACACTTTTCACATTGTTTTCTAAACTGTCCAACTACATCTGTGTTATATTTCATCCATCCCACAGTGTCTTAATTACGGCTGAGATGATAATTTTGACCCAGCATCTCTAGAAAGAAAAAAGCATTACACTTTTCACATCATGAGCTTCATTATTTGTGTTTGTTTTTTATGGTTCCAAAACATCTTGCTGCACATGGGGTGCTCATATAATGTACAATTAAATAACTTATATTTTATCCATCCTGCACTTTACTATAATGATAATTTTGACCCAACATCTCTCCGAATAATAACGTTGCGCGTGTTTCTTAAACGAATAGAAATAGTTGAACTATATGGCCTATAGATAAAATGTCATAACTTATAACTCACATTACATGCTCAAATAAAGACGGAAGGATATATAAAGGCTCCCACCAAACTTTTTATATTAAAAATAAAACACTTCTGAAGCACCATACCGCGACAAACAAAAATGGTGACATAATGCACCAACACCAACCACCCTGCATTATTCATGCTGAGCATATGAGCACATGGGGTGCTCATGTATCATGCATTATATTCCATCCTGTTTCTAAGTATACTCCATCTCACAAGCAGCATCTCTTGCATGAAAACATCATCCATTTCACATCATGAGCTAGAGGGTTTCAGAAACGTTTCTGAAACATTTCTGTGTCGTCTTATAGAGATAATAAATCTAACCCAGCATCACCTGGAGGAAAAAATCCTCCATTTCATATCATGAGCTACAATGTTTTTGAAGCAATTCCGCAGCATCTTGCTACAGAGATAATCGAGACTCATCATCTTTTATTTCCATTTCACATCATGAGCCACAGTGTTTCTGAAACGCTCCGGCGGCATCTAGTACAGATGATATGTCTAACCAAGCATTTCTTGGATAAAAACATCATCCATTTTACATCATGAGCTGCAGAGTTACTGAAATGCTTCTGAAATGTTCCGGCAGCATCTAGTACGGATGATATATCTAACCAAGCATTTCTTGGATCAAAACATCATCCATTTCACATCATGAACGGTAGAGTTTCTGAAATGCTTCTAAAACTTTCCGGCAGCATCTAGTATCGATATGTCTTTAATACCAAGCATTTCATGAACTATAACATCGTCCATTTCACATCACGAGCTGCAGTGTATTTGAAATGGTTCCAAAAGCGTATCAGTTGTGGTGTGAAGTTGCTATTTAAGACTCATACTGAGCCTGTTCTGACCTACCATATGCTGCGGATCAACAATCGCAGGTACGGAAGGCAAATGGTGTTAAAAAAGAACAACTGTATAAAGTTTGTCACAATAAATAAGATCTAGGGCTTATTTATACATGGCAATAAAGGAAGGCTTAGTCAAGTATCCTAATGAATAAGAAAGGGGTTCTGATTTATTTGAATATAATCACAATAATGATTTTAAAAGCTGCATCACTTTGAGTTATCCCGCGCACTTTCTTTATAAAAGTCTATTTAATTATCCTGGGGTTAGTGCCTGGTTTATATAGCTTCTGACTATAAGAGTAATGAAAAGGGTTTCATGGGAACGTCCCCCATTCAAGGGTCTTTGTGGCTCGATGGTTGAGCCAAGTCTAGCAATCCGGAGGTCTCAGGCTCGATTCCCGGCGAAGCCTATTTTTCTTTGCTCATTTTCAATCATATTCAATTACAATCAGATTTTAATTATACTCACATTATTTCACATTGAGGCATAATTTCACAATCAGATGAATATGCAATATACCTAATACTGTAATGCTCATTATCGTTTTTGACACGATCCGCCTTTCATACCTTTGATTATTGATCCATAGCCCCATCACATGTCACCACTGGCCCAGTGTGACCAGCACGGGGGCAGTATTTCAGTACCTGTCACATCGTAGGGTGAGAGTGAGAAGGGTTCTAGGACACTAGGTCGATTTTAGGCTAAATTTAGTTATCCATAGTGATCTTGTAAGCAGGAGCCTCCTCTAATGATGCCACATTTTCAAATAATATTTATGCCTATTTATGTGAATATTTGTTTTTTTTCTACAGCGCTCCCACACATTTTTTAACATGATTATCTTCAAAATACATCAAGTGACTTAGCGCCCTTCTCTTACTCAACCAAAGATATCTTGCATTCCATCCCAATGGGCATCTTGCACAGGTGATAATGCTGGTCTACCACCTCCAGGATGAAAATAAATATATATACTGTTCAAACCGTGACTATGTTTGTCCTTCTGCAAGACAATTTTCCCTTTCAAGCCAGGTGTATAAATGGATACTAAGGAGGATTGGAATGTGGGTCTTTAGCACTATGAGCACTGTGAGTCCAACGGAAGACTCCCAAGTGGAGTGTAAAAAGTGAATTTTGTGTGCTGGATTGATTAAGAGCTAACATGCTTTGGTGAAGAGTGATATATATAAAAATCATAATTAATTTGTCGTCGTCGTCGTCGTCGTCGTCGTCGTCGTCGTCGTCGTCGTCGTCGTCGTCGTCGTCGTCGTCGTCGTCGTCGTCGTCGTCGTCATCATAACCATCATCACTTCCTAACCAAGCCTCCACACTAATTTTATTTTATTTTCTTTATGTATTTTCAAAGTTTACTTGCCCAAACAAAAAAATATACTTGCTCCCAAAAACTAATGCGAAACAATGGTAGGAATATTTCTCTGATTTGTTCTAATCCGGCGACAAAACTAGACCATTTATGAAATTTCACTTGCCCGACATCACTATTTACTTGCCCGACATCACTATTTACTTGCCCGGGGTAATCAGGCAAGTGCTAGTGTCAAGACCTGTCTAAACAGACCCATTCAGCAGGAGTTTTCAACCTAAGACCCCAGTGTGAAAGGGGCACCCCATAATATAAGGGTAGGTGAGTCACATACCACTAAGTGGGTTAATATTAATGGGCCACTTGTTTGCAAATGAAACAGATTTGGCCGCCTAATACTGGGCACGCTCCCTCCGCCAACAAGAAATTGTCTACGCATACAGATGCATTAGGCCGAGTATGCGAGTTTATTCTAGGGGGGTGCTTTTATTGGGTGGTGTGTATGCAGGTTTATTGTCTAGATTGGGTGTGTGTGATTGAATTATTAAATGAGTATATTATCAAAGGGGTGAGTGGGTGATATGTGCATCGTATGTATATGAGTTCATTATCAAATCAGCCTATTCTGCTCTTTAAAGGGATATAGTCACTTTGTTGACATACTGTGCAAAAACTGACGAATGGCTCATAAAATGTGTATTTCTGTGATGTATTAAAATTCCACGGTAAATGATGACCAAGCAATGAGCAAAAGCGGTATTTGCTAACGCATTGCACTAATTTTGTAAACAGTTGAAATGCACTTTATATACTTTGTACACAGTTAATTAAAAGTCTCCCAGGGAGAATCTCAAATCCAGACGTTTCAATCATACATATCTTTATAACGAAAGAGACATTTGGAAAACCAAATCCTGTTCCATGATTTCATTGGTACTACAAATACAACAATGTATGTGAGAACCGCTAGAGTTCCAAGTAAGTTTTGTAGCTTTTGACCATGTTCCTACATCCCTTTAAAAGAGGTGTGGGGGTGATGTACATCGTAGTACGAGTTCATTATTAAATCAACATATTCGTCCCTTTAATAGTGCCTTGACATTTTGGTCTCTCTCTCACCTCGGTTCAATTCGGTGGTGCATGTTCATGAGATATTCAAGTCTGGACTTTTTTCACTCTCTTTTTTTCTCTTTTTCTGCCAGATATTTGGCAGCTTTTTGAATAAATTATGCCTGGAGATCAGTGAAAATGTGAGTCACTGTTGGCAGCACATTTTCCCCAATTCACTTTCACTTTAGATCATCTTCCTCTTTTTTTAGAATGCGATTTTCTATTTGTAGAAAAAGCATAGTACTTATGATAGCTTTATTACCCTGTCTATCAATTTTGAGTCATTATTTAATGACCAAATTGTCAATATAGTTTTATAAAGGAATGTATTCTAGACTAGACAATTTCATACATTGACTATTCTCACATAAATCATACAAATACAGAATGAGGAGACAACACAAATACTGTATGCGGGCGTGTGTGTGTGTGTGTGTGTGTGTGATTGTGTATCCTTGTGTGTGTTAATGCGCGCGTGAGCATGTGTTTGTGTGTGTGCGTACACAATAGTAACCAATAATAGTAACGATAGTAGTGGATACTAAAATACAGAAAGAGAGAGAGCGAGCAGAAAAATTGAGGAAGTTTTTCACCTCAATTGAGGAAGTTATTAATCTGATGAGATTGAGTGAATTGGTATTCCTGTTACCGAGGTTTGGTATTGGTTCCTGTTAGAGGAGGCCACATATTGGTTTCTACTAACCACGGTCTCTCCAGCTGGATACATGGCCCCATGTTCATAAAACCCTGCTAGCTTAGTTCTTTGCTAAGTGTATTTTAAATGCGCAGTTTATTGTGCAACAAGCAGTTTTCCTAGTCCCTAACCCTAACCTCAGGTACCCACTAAGCTAACCCTAGTTAGCAACTAAAATATTGTATTGTTTAATTCTTAGCCATGCCATCCAAAATAGACTTAGCAAGGAACTAAGCTAGCGGGCTTTCATGAATATGGGCCCGGACCTTTAACCCATTGCCTTCCGGAACCCAATGGGTCCTGTATAAACTCTGCACTGCAAATCTAATAGGAAACAGGTTAACTTTCTCTGTATCTAAGTACACTATTTGTCTATCAACTCAGATTTAGCCTATTTATTGGAATGTATCGTAAGGTTTTACCGAAAGCAGTAGATTGCAAAAGTACATAATTAATGTATTGTATAAAGAGATGCTGAAAAACACGAAATAGCCAAGTGTGAAATATGTAACATATATCATATATTATCACTTTTGATGAAAAGATTTGATCATTCGATACACAGTATACTTTGAAACTTAAGTTCACAATACATAAATATTTTCCACTGTCATCTATATTAAATGGTCATGCCTGGTCACACTACTGATGAAGGCTTTTTCTATAAATAACATTTTTCAGAAGCAATATTTACGGATTGTTAAGAGAAGTCTAAATTTGATTCATCTAAAGTGCAGTTTAACAACCTCATATAGTGATCTCAACCAGGAAAAAACAAACAATCACATTTCAGTTTGAATAGCTAATTTTTCACTTTTCAACCCACCGCTTGGGGGGGGGGGGGGGGGGGTGGAGCTTTGCGAATGAGCAGCTCAGCACTCTTTTGGCAACAGCAAATTTCTTGCAGGGCAACGGTATCTGCGCCCTGTATTAACTCCTTGGGGAATGCAAAAATCTAGAAGGGAACAAGTTTTTAATATAGCACTTTTTGTTTCATTGAAACATTATGAGAATTTACAGGCGTACTTTTATCATTTGTGGAGGTGCTCTTGTTTGCATTTTGATGGCTAAATTGCCCCAAACCTCTGTGTATTCTTTTTTTGCTGTACTCATCCATAAATAGTAAAACATCCTGGGCAACCAATGTTATCTTCATTTCCGTAAATTTTTCATGTTTGTTTTTCCTTACCAGCTGAGCTTCCACACTCGCAACTAGAGTCGGATCAGGGAACAAAACAACGTTTCATTTTCATGGCTACTTTCAAGCTTGCTTCAATGCTTGTCACATTAAAACAAAAACACTCTAAAATTGGTTGTTTTACATGAAAGTTCTCTATTCCAAATTACTGGTGCTCTTTTTATGATTTCGGTGGGCTCTTTTTGTAATTTAGAGGGCAAATTGGCCATGGACTCCCCATGTATATTTTCACTCGGACAAGTGTTGTGTAGACGCAAGGTTTGGAGACATCGCTGTGTACTTAATAGAGGTCCTTTTTATTGACTTAGCACCTTCCTGACAAAGCTCAAGACAAATAGATGACTAACAATCAAGGAGAAAACAAAATTACATAACCTGGCAGACAAATCATATACATGTGTTTGTCTAGAAAATCTTCCATTTCAGTTGTTAATTATCTGTATCCAAACTTATTGGATCATATGTGTAAATCTTCCATATCAGTTGGAAAAGCCGTATCCAATTTGAATTGTAATGGGTGATCAAAAACTTAACATTCAAAGTTAGCCAAGATTTGCAAATCACAGTGCCATTTTTTATTTCCATTTTACCAGGAAGGTAAAAGATTCTTCCAACTGAAATCATGATGAAGTTATAAAGACACGGTCTATTTTTTGTATTCATGACAATTTGACATCCTTAGAACATATTCAATTGGTCATCCGGAATTTGAAAACAGGGCTGATAAGCTCTCCACAGATTGTGAACTCTTGGTATTTAAGGTAAAAGAAATCTTTTGACGGAATCCATGATGAGGTTATAATATCACAAGTTCTATTTTTGTACATTTACGAACATACTCAATTGGTCATCTAGAATGTAAAAACAGAACTGATGAGTATTCCACCAAACCGCCAGCTCTAGATATGTGAATGACCTTCGCCTATCCCACGATGCATTGTGCCCGGCAGTGGGTGGGTGGAGAGCACTAGGTCAGTGGTGGAGAGGTGCTGAATAGGAGTGTATTGTGAGATGTATGTATGTATGCAAACACACACGCCTCCTCACAATTAAAATAAAATCCTTTCACTATACAAAACTGAGCGTAAACTGAATAAAAAGGGAACTTCCTACATTGTACTTTTTATATCAAACCTAGGTCTATATAAAGAGTGTTTCCAATGAAAAAAGAAATCTATACTTGTGTGGTATTGTATCTAATTCTTTCTTCCTTCGTTCAATATCAAGCCAGTGTGCAAACTGAATAGAGAGCATTACAGTCCAGTAAAATAGAATTACAGTACAGTAAATAGAAATACATCTGTGGTATTGTAAGTAATTCTTTCTCCCTTCTTTAAATATGAAACCTTTGTACAAATTTAATAAAAAGGATGGTTTATGGTTACAATGAATACAGGATATAGTCTACATGCTGTTAGGTAAAGAAAAAATCCCGGATCGTTCTCGGATCGGTAGAATTCAAAATCGCTAACGAGATTCTCGGATCGGATCGGATCTCGGAAAAAAATAATATTGCAATTTGCTCTAAAAAAAATGCAGCGTTGTAGACTTATCTTTCTTGTTTTATATGCCAATAATATTAACAATGTTGACGCTTTGAGGCATGCACATATCAATCTTTACAGAAAAACAGTTACAGACTATTCAGAATTAACTAAGTTTCGCAATAAAAGTATTTTTCCGAAGTGAATTGGGCCTAGAAATCGATCGTTTGTTCAGCATCGCGCCACACATTCACAGAACTCAGCCGGCCAGTCACGGGGAAACATCACATGAAAATATGTACGATCTTCTTGGTGAGAGCCTTCAAAAAGTGGCTATAAATTAGCCTTTTTGTGATCAACACAATTTTGGTAGTCTACTTACATGATAACATGGCATTTGAAAGCTGAACAGATTTTTAAAAAAAATACCCCGAAAACAATGAAAAACTGCGCTGAATATATCGATAAATTTCCAAAGCACGTTCGTGAGGGAAGGTTGAAGTAGTTACAGTACCGGTAGCAGCAAGTTTTCGGGCCGCTGCACTGCTGGCATGTTTCACGCATATTCGCTCGTGTACGGGTCTTTGTTTCATACGCCGGATTCATCCGCGATCTGTTATGTATAGCTGTTATTTACCGATTTTTTTAGTAGTTGTTTGCATTGCTTTGGGGCTCAGTTTTTTTCTGTTCAGCTTTTAAACGCCATGCAATCATGTAAGTAGAATATCAAAACATTTAAACATGGTGCAAATAACCAAAATACGTATTTTGAGCCACTTTTAGAATGCACTGGCTGATCAGCTCGTTCATACAGATACTGTATATACATCTGAAGTCTCCCCGAGAGTGTCGGCCTAACTTTGTGTGCATTTCCGTCGGCAATATCGTTCAAATGACTAGCAATTTTGCGCATCCTGTTCAATTTTCGACTGCGAAACGAATTAATGAACCAAGAATTTCTCCAAAATAACCACACATAAAGTAAACAATATTGATTCCCCCATTCTTTATTTAAATTACACTACTTAATGGACTGTCAAACATACACATTTTCAATTATTACTGGAGAAAATGGGTCGGCAAAATCTTTCGATATTTTCTACCGAGAAAATTTATTTCTCGGATCCGTCTCGGATCCGGCTCGGAAGCGATTATCGCCGGGAAATCGGATCGTTCCCGGATCGGATAACAGCATTATCTACATCTTATACAGAGTATTTTCAGGGACGTGTTTGAACTTATATATTAGCACAGCCTGTAACTTGAAAGCATATGAAAGCTGACCGACATTCAAATTTGTCTTGATCTGTGCTGTAGTTGCATCCAAACTAAAGACTGCTTTTGATGGTCTTGTGACTCAGACTCTGAGCCGAGTCACAATGTAAAACAAATAGGAACATACTATTTCGTTGGGGACTTGGAGGCTCAGAACTTGTGGACTCAACTACAGCCCTGGTCTCGATATCCCGAGAAGTTGGCCACTCCACTGAGTCTACATGGTTGGCAAAATAGGTGAAAATTGGCCAAAGATGTGAAGAAAGTTAAGGTCCATGGAGGTCTGCCACTTGAATGACTATGTAGACCTTTCCCGATACTTATATGACATTGAATTCTTGGATCTATGGTGGCATTCCAATACTGACTGGCATTCAAATTTGTATCAATATCTGGACAAACTGACCAAATGGCCAATGCACTGTGGCTACATAGTTGGCAAAATAAACAGATTTATTACGCAGAGGGTTACTGAAGGTCTGCAACTTAATTGACTGAAATAATCTAGACCTTACTATATTATTATTATTATTATTATTATTTATTCAACCAAAAAGCACAATACAATGTAAAATACAACACAACTATATATGCACAAATTACAAAAATACAAGTTACAAGACAGAAGAAAATAGTTAGAAGCAGTGTGTGGGTCAGGGTTCACAAAAGTAAAGTGCATTAGATATTGCCAAGATATATATGGAGAATGAATATCAATTAAACAGTCAATTAATTAGTTAATTTGTTTCACAAATCAATCTGATACACCATCAGTTCCTTAGCAACCCCTGTAGACATATTAAACATTATTTACCAGTCCCACATATTCATATATATGTGTGCCTGCTAAAAACCAAACACAGCACTTTCTCAATTTATTCACAAACATACATGTATATGCCCTCTCCTACGAAGTCGTCTTTCCCAGCCCCACAGATCTTTATCTGTGTAAGTGTGTATGCTCTTTCTCAGCATACATGCAAAACACTGAAACCTATGAAGCGCATTTGTAATTTATGCTCGAATGTACATATGCCACATTTGTCCAATAGATAGATTAGATGTAGCAGAGGTGGGAGGATCTCTCCTGATGTAGTCATCTCTCCCAGCCCCATATGTTCATATCCATGTGTTTGTGTGCACTCTGTTATAATGTTGGTTTATCATTACTTCAACCACTGCCTTTGTGAACCAGATGTCAACCATATTGACACTGCAAGGGTCCACAAACAACCTACATTGTCACGATGTGGTCAGCCATTCTATCTGATGCGTAAACAAGGCATGTACCGTATTTGCTGGTGTATTAACCGCACCTTTTTTTTTTTTTTTTTTTTAAAAGGGGTGCGGTTAATACACGACCGTATTAACCTCACTTTTTTAACCTCACTTTTTTTTTTTTTAAGGGGGTGCGGTTAATACACCGGAGCGGTTAATACACCGACAAATACGGTAAGGTGTCAGGGAGGTTTTGTCTTTTTCTAGATATCAAAGATAGATCAGCAGGGCTAGAAATTAATTAAAGGCATAGATTTAGTACAAATCCTCAAAACTTACTTGAAACTCTAGCAGTTCTAACATACCTTGTTGTATGCGTATGATACAAGCATGGAACAAGTTTTTCAAATTTCCCTTTCATTAAAAAGATATTTATTTTCACACATTACTTTACTACTTTAAATTTAGCACAAGTAGGTAGATTAATGAAACCAGCCATTTCAATACCCATAACCATATGTGTACTTCTTGAAAGTTAAATCAGTTATACTAAGAAAAATCTCATCAATATAAAATTTTAATTTTATCTAGAGTTACCCAACTGTACATGGTATCTCATCATAACCAGTAACTGACATTATAAACAAATTGTAATTTTCCTGGCTCTACCAAACTGTCAAAACATTTCGGTTTACACATCCAAGATAGCAATACAGAAACACTTTAGGATTTAGAATATAAGATATAATCTCATACACAGGTATGTATTTGTGCCTAACCCAGAATATCCAACTGTCAAAACACAAAAGTCAAATCAAAGCACTTTACAGCGATACTACAAAAACAACTCTAATAATAGGAATCACAATCTCCCTCAGACTACCCAACTGTCAAAAAAGTCAAAACATAGCACTTTACATTCCCATGCTATGTTCCATTACATTACACCCACCCCATACACACCCTGGTAGTCGACAAATCGATAAGTATAAATTGTCTAAACACCTCCTAGGGAGGTTCGTTTGAATGGCTTAGAATACCAACTGTTAGATAAAAGTTCTATTGGTAGCTTGCGTATATTGTTTGGTGTAAACCAGTGGAATAATTACAATTTATTTGGGGGGGGGGTACCTTTCAAGCTTGCCTGCACGAAAATAAGACTCTTACATTTGTTTTGCATTGAAGTCTATCCAATACATGGGGGCTCTTTATGATATTCGGGGGCTCTTTTTGGTAATTGGGGGCGAATTCTCCCTGAGCCCCCCCCCCCCCCCCCCCCATGTATTTTTTTCACTGGTGTAAACATGTGACACTGACATTGTACAAGTTAATCTTTGCACTGATCCAAATGGAGTTGTCTCTTTTTTTTACTAGCTTTTCTTCTCTACCAGGTCTTTCTATTCTTGTTTTCCTTTCAATCGCTCCCTTTTCAAAGTGCATGTAACTTTACAAAGCACACAAACACTCCTTCATTCATAAAGAATTGAAGGTTCAAGGTTCAGGGTTTGTTTTTCTTTAGACTTTTTTTTTTTTTTTTTAGTGTGAAAGAATTATCAGACAATGCTCCTTGTGTGGGAGTATTTATAATCCTCGGGTGAGAGTAAGAAGGACGTTAGGTCTATTTGGCGCTAATTTGAGTTATGTATACAGCATACCATCTTGTAGGTCGGAGCCTCCTCTATGTGATGCCAAATTTTCAGATAATAATTATGTCTCATTTGGGGAACATTTTACCAATATAAAATAGAGCTACATTAGTATTTACACGCCTTTCAAAGTTTAAAGATGATTATCTCTAAAAGTACAAAAAGTGACTTGGCACCCTTCTCTTTTGCAACTAAGTATATTATATGTGGAAAAGGGAAATATAATCTACTATATTGTATCATATTCTACACTGCACCTGCAAACAGGTTTTAATGCACTTCAAAGTCAAGAACTGATAGTCCATTCTAATCACATATATATTTTAGTTAAATCACAATGTATTCCATACCAGGCATTTCAAGGACTTATTATGACATTCTAAATCAAATAGTAAAACCTGTGTAAAGTGGCCACTGTAGACAGGTGGCCTCTATATAAAGGTTCCATATCATTGTTTTCCTCTGCAGGGGATCACTATACTATCTAGGCAGAGGCCATTAAGACAGGTTTGACTGTTAAAGCCTCTTGATATACTAGACTGTATCATATTCATAATAGCACCTGAAAAAAGTGTGATCAGAGTCAGCTCTGATCATTATACTTTTGGTTAAGTAGTTCCTATAGACTAAATCAAATTCTTTTAAAAGAAAAATATAAATAGCCTTGGTAATCTACCTGTCTGTACGACATTTAGCAGTCCACCTGCGTACCAGTTCTTTGCTGGTATGTGCAAAAACTGACTGAGTGTTGATGAAATATGTATTTCTGTGGTGTAATATGTCCACTCAGTGATGAGTGGGTAACTCCATGGTAATTGAATGTCATATGACCGAGAAATGAGCAAAATTGCAAAGTTATATTTTATAACTTATTGCACTGACGGGAGGGGGGGCACATGTTGTGCTCCCGATTTCCCCCCCCCCCCCCCCCCCCCGCCCCCAAAAAAACAAAAAAACAACAACAACAACAAAAACAACAACAATTATTTGCCAACAAAAATATTTAGAAAATAACGGGAAAATCGGTGTTTCTACAAAAAATAAATACAATAATACATCCGCGTTCCCCCTAATCAGTCCGACCACACTACGCCACTGATCTGAACATTGTTAAAACCCTTAGTCCTAGCTATTAACATTTGAGATGGAGGGAAGTCCTGCTTAAAATCTAGGCTTGTATGATGCGGCCCCATCAAATTATTGGAAATAAGAAGTATACATAAACATTGATACCTGATATAGAAACTGAGCAACTGAGCCAATAAACTACTAATTATGCATTTATTATTCTCCAAAATAGGTTCTAATGCAATATATACACACACAATCGCACGTACAAAGGCATGCAACAAATAATTATAATTATTATTCTCATCATCATCACCATCACTTCCATCATTGTCATCAGCGTCATCGTCGTCATCGTCATAATCATCATCATCATCATCATCATTGCATTATCATCATCATCGTCATCATCATCGTCATTATCGTCATCATCATCATTGCATCATCATCGTCATCGTCATCGTCATCGTCATCATCATCATCGTCATCGTCATCATCATCATCATCATCATCATCATCATCATCATCTCCTCCATGCACCATCATCATAATTTATCTCAGTTACATCTGTTTTATTTGCAACATACATGATGAACAAAAGTTACAAAACATGGTCTTATCATGTAGACTATGTAAAATACATAATGCAATTGTGTTCCTAAATAAATTCTCTTATATTCAAAAATATAACATTAAATTTGTCAATAAGATGGAAACAAAATATGGACACACCCACACAAAGCATCTCATCTGCACTATTTATTCAGTTCACACAGAGAGAACTTAATCTAATCGCATTCAATCAATTATTAAGGTCTACTTATAACACCTAATGTATGGCTTCATAATGCGATCATACTACCAATTGTACAAGGGAGGTACGCCGTGTACCCCCCGACACCACAAAATGGGTACACTTGGCGCGGGCTGCGCTGGCGTTGTTTACTTTACCCATTGGGGTTCATCTCCGAGCTTCGCCCGTGCTTCGGCAAAAAGATAATTATATGCGATTCTAAAACTCACTTACCTGATTTGCATTGGCGTCCATTTTCCAGACCAGCTTGGGATGAGATGGGGAGTTCAATTATACGGGTTCCTTTTTGTTCTCACAGCATCCAACGGCTCTGGAAGCCAAATTATGGTGGTATTTCTGAAGTCCGGAAGTATTGGTTTAGGACTGGATGTTCTTCGTGGTGTGTAGAAGAGCGATCGTATATTTTGGGTTGAATTTTAGAATTGGTGGATCCGCGCGTCTTCTTCGATCGTGAGAAGTAGTCGCTAAAACTAGACCCCTTTCGAATTATTGCTGTGTTGAAACTCCCTTCAAACGATTACTTGTAGCTCTGCCTAAAATGTTTTAGATTTTTTTGACGACACCCCTACACTTTAAGATACATATAATATATCCTCATCAGTATCACAGCTTCTTTCCCACTGTATGTTAAGAACATAAATAAAGGATGAGGGTGGATAAGAAAAATTGGGCTGGGATGGGTGGTGGATGTTTATCATGTTCATTCAATAGCTGATAGATGGCGCTCTTCTAGTTTTACGGAAGGGAACCCTTCCCTCCTATCCATCCTCTTTCAATTTATATTCCCTTTTTATATTCTATCTTTTTTTATTTTCCTCTATCCTATACTTTTTCCTTAAACTTTCCTGTTCTACCTCTGATCTCCTTCTTACTTACTGTATCGTTTTCTTGTTCATTTCTCCTGAATTGTCTTCCTCTTCTTTTCATTCTTTCTCTTAGTTCTAGTTTTCTTTCTCCATTCTGACGCACGCATTCTTCATATTATCATTTTTTGTTGTGCCTTTTTATATTGTCCTTATTTCAACTTCTTATTCTAAATTCCTCCTCTTTTCCCTTTCTCATATTTTCTGTTTCTGCTTTAATTTCGTTCTAAATGTATTGCTCTTTAAAATACTTTATATTCCCTTTTTTCTCTCTTCTTGTTCTTCTTTTGTATTTCTTTTCTTTTCCGAACCAACATTTAATCATAAGCACACATTTCAATGTTCTATTCCATTTTGTTTTCTTTTTCAAACGATCGCTTCTTTTCAATTTTCAGGCAATAGTATACGGGGGACAGTTCCCCCATCCCCCTAACCAACCAACCAAATTCGTTTTTTGTGTGGATATTGCAGCTGTTTCTGAACCGATTTTGATCAAATAAAGTTGATCGTGTCTGTAAAATAGTGTGCTTTTTCAAATTCTATATTTTGTTTTTTATTACCTCCAATTGTTTCCTCTTGAAGCGCCCTCTTAACCCAAACTGAACTATCCCTTTAAAATAATCTTAAACTTGAACGTATATTGTTCTATATACTTGTATGCTAAGGCTTTATACTGCAGCTTGCACTTTTGATCATTTTATGAATATGAAACATTTTTAAATATAATTTTCTAAACCATCATTTCTTCTTTATTCGAGAATGAAAGTCGCTTTAAAATCACACTTTTGACGAGGTACAAATGTCTCCACAAGGTTGCACCCAGATTGTGACAGTGTTAACCTCTAAAGAATAAACAAACCGAGTTTGTAGAAAAAAGTCAGTTATCTGGTATGACTTGCATTATTTGTATATTTGGACATTGCAGCACATTTGCGTGACTACAATTAACGAATGGGTGGTTAATGCCTGTTAATAGTAATTGTTTGTCAAAGATGATTCACGAAAAATAAACTATTCTATTAAAAAGGCGTTAGTCAATAATAAAAAATTTTAAAAGTGGAAACAAAAATGCCGAAACCGCGACTAAGAATGGAATAGCTCCCGCATCAGTACTGCGGTGTATGGTGTTTTTTTTAAAGGACATTAATTTTCTGCAAGAATTTTGCAAATAATACTGTACCACATAATTGTATACTACTACAATAATATGCAACAGCGTATTCATTTCAAAACTAATCCTCCGTGATAGTCGATGGTTAAATGCAAAATTTGTCGTTATTATCCTATAAGGCATGCACGGATACATACGACATACTTGGAAATCTGCTATAAAATAATCACCAACAGACAATTTGCACATGCGGTATGATCTAGCTACATACTCCGACAGTTTTTAAGCTACAGAGCGGATGAATAACAGGAAATATACGGGGGAAATTTCGCGAAATGTCACAAAATTGCACGAAATGTTTGCAAACATATTATAATTTCATCATCAACATCGTCATCATCATCAGGCGGTGTCCATGCTCGGAGGGGATTCTCTCCCACCGATCTCCCCCAAGATATGGACAGCGCCCACAGTCAGTTGACAGTTGGCGCTGTAGTTGTACAGTTCATACACCAACACACATACACACACACACCAACCAACTAACCAACCAACCACACAACCACACAACACACATATAAACAAACAGACACACCAACACATCACCTTATTCAAGAAACACCCGTAACAAAAATAAAGAGAGAGACATGAACAAAATACCGAGGCTGTTTAATAACAGTAGGCACGATAATTATGTAAAAATAAAACTGACATTTGTGATTTGCAAAAATGTATGGCTAAAATCATTAACTTAGTTAATATGTAAAATTGATTAATGATTATGCATAATATACAAACGAATATCATGCAAAGACGAAATACGGAGTTGTTATTCTACTAGATGAACAAAGGGGACATTTACAATTCATATGAAATTAATACATTCGTTGTACTCAAATAACACACGAGAAATACTATTGCACAATTTTTAAATTGTCAAATTAGTGACAGGATACATAATAATGGATGCTCCTGGCGTAATTAACACACTAAACTTTTGAAAGTAGGCCGATGTACATGTTATCAATTAAAATACATGTGTAATTAAAAGACATGTGTAAATTAAAAACATATATATAATATAATAGACAATGTTTAGACATAAACAAAGTATACATTCGAAAAACACATATAAATGTATCAACCCTTCGAGTGCTATATACTGTCGACTTGAGTCACGATATAGCCTACTCGTAGATTAAGAATAATCGTATCTAATGGAGTGTTCTTAGTGTGCAATTAAATATTTAAAAAGCTAACGTATTGCCAAGATTAATGGAAGATACATGGAAGAGGGTTCAAGTAGTCTTGCGATTTCTGGTAGAATTTTAAATACACTTAATTGTGTGTTACCCATGCATTCTATCGATTTTATTTGATTTATGGATTAATGATTGATTACGAAAGGGTGCTTCCCAGTTGCTTGATGCCTGGCTCCTTTATTGATGCATCCTAGACCCTAGTGATTGTTAAACATGCAGAAAGAGACTAGCAAAATAAATGAATATGATAAGTGTTTTGTGAGATGAGATTTGGATTTACAAACAGTCAAACCAGTCTTAGCAGCCAACCCGCCACCAAAATGATCCTCTGCAGAGAATTATGGAACCTGCCAATAGAGGTCTCCTAACAGCAGTGGCCAATTTTCTTGTTTCCCAAAAGTGGTCAGATGCAAATTGTGAAAGTAATCTCATTTTATCCAGCAAATAAACGCATTTTACTGTCCATACTTGATATTTCCATGTTGTTACTGGTCATCATCATCATCATCAACTTCAGGTGGCGCTGTAAAGCGCTGCTGTGGTCTTCACGAGAGCACGCCATGCAACTCTTTCACCTGCCATTTGTGTTGCTCCTTTCATTCCTTGTTCAGACACTTTCTTAATATCATCAGTCCAAGATGTTGGTGGACGACCTCTACCCCGTTTTCCTTCGACTGCTCCTTGCATTATTTGCTTCTCTACACCTGGTCAAAAACAAGAAAATACTGGTCAAAACAAGAAAATACGTACGGTAAGGATTTTTAAAAAGGAATTTAAATTCGAGACACTAATATGAATAAAATAGCAGGATTATTTCATATTGGGCTCTCGTGATTTTGTAGGTGATGATAGTGGTTTAAAAAACATGAACTATTTCCATTGTTAGTGATACACATGAGGGAATATACCAATACTTTCTAATACCTCCTCGATACGACTAAAAGTGATAGGAATTATGCACCAATAACGTATCCGTAGCAGTAAGCGAAAATGCCAGCCTTTACCCCTAATAATGAATGATAAATAGCGACCCCTACGTCGTATTATGACTAGAGAGCGTAATGCTTATTGATCCTTTCCCCAGTTTATGAATAGCAACTCTTCCTCTCAATTATAATCAGCGACCCTTATGATCAGAGCCTTCAGAGGTCTTCATGCCTTTTATTTACGAATATCGGTCTTTAACTAAACAGAAATATAACGTTATGAATAATCAATTTGAATTCTAGCGGTTCCCTCATACCATGTTCAATATTTTTAAAATAAGCATTGGACAGGTTTCGTTTTTCAAATTTCACTGTCGTTAAAAATGTATTTACGATCGAAGTGTTGATATGTTAAACTATCAACTAGATAGTTGTAACCGTGTACAAAGTCAGTGCAATGAGTTAGTGAATATCACTTTGCATTTGTGCTCATTACTTGGCCATAATATAACAACAATTTAAATGTTCACACAATACCCAGTGGACATATCAAATAACAATAATATAGATTGTATCAAACATTCATCACTTTTTGCACATGTCAACAAAGTTATTATATCCTTTTAATATATCGACTATTATGAATAATGAACCTTATGAATAGCGAGGTAACCCCGTAAAGAATTATTTATGAATGGTATAGAATTGTATGGTTACATACACATCATGGCGGGACACATCATGGCGGGAAGTTAAAGGGGTATTCCGGGCCTGATAAAACCATTCGTTATTTGAATAAGCAGAATAAGAGGCATAATTGGTGAAAATTTGATCAAAATCAGACAAGTATAACACGGGAGTTATACCTATTTTAACATCATGTAGTAATGAGCGATCGTTTCAAAATTGCCGCCATATGCAACATCATTGACGAGCAACTCGCCATGGCTTTAGTACATGAAAATACACTTATTTCACATTTTCGTTGCTAAAAATTAATTTTTCTCTGCTTGTTTTCACGAATTCATAGAAGAATATCGATGGGCCAACCTCTTTGGAATGTGTAAGCTCATAAATTTGCTTTGTTATTAAGAAAATTTGAATTTTGTAAAATGTCCATGTAGAAGTCAAAATGGCTGCAGCTCGCAAGTGACGTCACGATCGATAGCAATTGCGAACGATACAAAAAATCGGAGCAAAGTTCATCCTGTCATAACTTTTTTATTGCTCTACCATTTTGGCTCAGATTTTCGATCATGATTCTTCGTATTCACTTCATTTTATAGCAAACATCACATTTCTGGGGTGGAATTCCCCTTTAATGGAAAATCTCCGGGCCTGGTTGGTTATCATGAAAAAGTATAGGGCCAAAGTTGACAACAAATCGATCTCCTTATAAGGAGTTGGGTTGCCATATCTTTATATAGGCCCAGTTGCAGAAAGAGTTGCAATCGATTGTAAAGTTGCAATTAATTGCAAGGCAGAACATTATGCACATTTGAACTAATCAGACTTGCACATTTAGTCACTTTACAATCATGACAATCGAATGCATTTCTTTCTGCAACGGGATCCTATCCACAAAAAGCACACCAATGTTTTTTGCAAGTATTTTAATCGGGACAAAATAATTTCAGAGGCATGAGAAGACTATAGCGTACTTTGAAAATGTGTTGCGAACGCCTCCGAATCCAAGATGGTGTCCAAAATAGCAGCCGTTTTGACACCAAAATTACACCTCAAATAAGCATTTTTATTGCTATGCATGAGGGGCCTAAGGATAACGGTTATTTCCAGTCCAAACACCAATTTTTAAATTTTGTTTTCGATTTACAATGCATGGATTTGTAGGTTATATTCGGAAAATAATATACCGGGAAACTGCCCACTCATTTTGACCATAATTTTATTGCGTCAAAATGTCAAGGTTTTTACCAGCCAAATAACAAGTAAGAATACGCGAAAGTCGAGATATTATACAGCAATTTTGCACAATTTGGAATACTGTACAGGTTGGCCCAAAAATATATATATCCCGATTGGGTTTAGGTGGTGAAAATGCACCCAAACTGTGAACTTTGTTCGTCCTGAAATTATGAAAATCTAGTTTCTTTCTTTAATATTGTAAATATGCAAACGAATGCCGTAAATATTGTGTCTCGTCTTGTAATGATTTGGCTCCATTTTCAATCAATCGCCCAAAGTGCACTTTCTACATGTGAGCATTCCAGTAAGCGGCACGATATGCGCGCACAGTGGGGAGGGGGAGGGGGGGGGGGGGGGGGGGGGGGGAGGTGGCGGCTGCTGCCCCCGTTTTTTTTTTGTTTAAACAGTAATATTCGGGCAAATAACACTCAAACTAGCAAACTACAGTATGTCAAATTCGGGGGAAAACCGTCTCATGTTTGGGCAAAATAGTGTTCTTATCACCATCAACCACATTTCATTTCGGGCTTCAAAGTTAATGTTTTGTATTACTATATTAATAGACAGAAACACAAGAAATCATTTTTCTGGCATGAAATTTAACTAAATTATTAGTCAAATTTAAGTCCATTAAAATTCATATAACCTTGCAGGAAACAATTATCCCTTCTAATACTCTCCCCTTATACCGCCCAGCCCTTCCTGTAATACCATTTTACTTTCGTTTCCGGAATGAAGAGGCGTCAAAATTTCGAAATAAAACCCATGGCAGTTAATTACCATTTATGTATTCATTCTGGAGAGAACAGTCCATGAAAGGGGAGGGGGGGTGCGTCCGTTGGGTGTGTTGGGTGCGTACGCCCACCTCTCTCCATAAAAAAAACATTAAAAACCCAGGAAGTTCCACTTTTTATCAGTCTCAGCTATTTAAACAAGTGGTCTCGATCTCCCCGGACTTGAACACTACTCAACCAGTGGTCTTGCATGGTCTCGGTCATGATCGATCTAGGCGACGATCACCCCCCCCCCCCCCCCCCCCTCCCCCCCCCCCCCTCCCCCTCCTCCCTCCCCCCTCCTCCCCCCCCCCCTCCCCCTTACATAACTCAACTATAGGGGTCTCGGTCTTGGCCACGATTGGTCTCGGTACCGTATTTTGTAGATTACGCACCTCTTGACAAATCCTGGCTCCGGGCCTGTACCCATTACCCCATTTTCAACACCACAGGGAGGAACGTCTAGATTCCGATTGGGTAAATCTACATGTATAGCGAAATGATCTCTTTATATTTTTTTAGGAGGGGAGTGGGGCTACTACCCCGCCATTACCCCTAATTCGTCCACTTTACTATCAAGGGGGTGGGTGTTTATAGGTGCATTATTAGCCCTGGGTATAGTAGCCCGGCCCTAGTTATTTTACATAATACTGTATCATGTTTCTATTGGTTGTAAAACAAGGTATGAGATAACAACTAGATTGCTAAGTAAGTTTTATGGATTGGACAATTTTACTAGATAAACAGACACATTTAATTGGAGATCTGAGATCGTCAACAGACAATTTGCATCATACTACATTCTCCGACAGACTTGAAGCTATTGAGCGCCTTGGAAACTGAAAATATGCGGGCGAAAATTTAAGGAAAATTGTCCATTATTTCGTGAAAACTGCGCAAATATTTCACAACAAATATGCAAAAGTGTCTCCATATTCGATAATTTTTTTCTAAAAATGTCCCTATAATGCCACCTTAGTAGTGACATCATAGAGTTAGATTGACCCAATGTATGGGTGCAACTTCCATTGGTATCCGTACCCCTCTCGCGCTGGTATCGGAATATGTACCCGCGATTGGAGGTCGAATGTACGAGAAAATCTGTTACTTGCGAAATATCACCTTCATGTTTTGATTGATTTGACGCGCATCTGGCATGGAGGGAGACTAACCAACGTTCATATTTTGTGATTTAGTTGTACCGAGATAAATTGTGTGATCTTTTGCTTTCAAAGCTCGGGCTTTTTGTAAATTATAGACGAAAAAGTGATTGTTATGATAATAGGTTTGTCGAGTTCACTGGGGAATAACGTACGGAATCGGAATGCATTGGTCCGCCGCAGCATAGCGATACTGGTCCGTTATCGCTACGGGTGTATGCGTGCGATCCGTGCGAAACTCTGCGGTGTTGGCTTCCAATATGGCCGCCGCTCGATCAGCTGTTTTTGCCAGGATTTGTTTTCAGTTAGAGTTTTCTTAGCCAGTCGTCTCGCGAGCTAAGACAACTTCTGAAGAGAATGCATGATACCCCTTACCCTGTTTTCAATGTGAATTCAATTTTACTCGAGGCAAAGCAATGAACGAGCCGTCGAGAATGGATGAAAAACACGTCTCGCTTTTGCGGCGGCACCGCGAAACTTTCGCGAAGTCCGTGGACGTGGAGCGGCTTCTGCCGATGCTGGAGAACATCATCAGCCCGACAGAGGTGGAGGAAATGACCCAGCTACCTTCGGCTCAAGCCAGAGTGCAGAGGCTGCTGGATTTATTACCAGGAAAGGGCAGAGCAGCATTTACCTATCTGTGTCTGGCATTGGAGCCGACTTATCCGCATCTGCTGACCGTCATGTGCATCGGACGGGATCGGGATCGGGATCGGGAGCCGACTGGTAAATATGTTCCTTCATCTGACTAATTTATTAAGTTAAAAATATTGTTTATGATGCATAACTATTATGATGGAAATGATGGTGTTGATGATGATAAATGGTGGCAACAATAATGTGATCAAGTTTATGGATGACCATGATGATGATTATATGAAAATAAAAATGTCCATGTCTCCATGATGATGATGATGTCATGGTGATGCGCTGATGAGGAAATGGAGGATGGTG
The DNA here is from genome assembly GCA_037951105.1 of Echinarachnius parma. Taxonomy (NCBI): domain Eukaryota; kingdom Metazoa; phylum Echinodermata; class Echinoidea; order Clypeasteroida; family Echinarachniidae; genus Echinarachnius; species Echinarachnius parma. Next base: position 110,269 of record JBAMJV010003134.1, read on the forward strand.
ATGATGGCTAATGATGATGTTGATCAATGAATGTTAAAGCCTTAAGATTAATAATGATAATCTTCATGTCATCGTCATCGTCATCGTTATGTATAATTGCTGTAACTATGCTACACCGTCCAATTTTGACTTGCCCTAGGCCCTGCAGTTCGCTGCTGATCTCCGCATATCGGAGGAATAAATACTGGAAGAAGATGATTATGATTTATCATATTGTAAGGTTAAGGACAAAGTGATGGTGATGAAAAAGACAGAAGCTACGTAGTGATGACGTTAAATCGTTAATGAATGGGGATAAGGATTGCAATATCAGTAGTGATGATGCATATGGGCAATTCCTTACTAACTCATATGTTAATAATGCTACATCTTTATTTCATGAAACTGTTGGCTAAATTTGTCTGTAAGGATTGTGTTAATGTGCCTTTAACTATCTAGACAATACAACAAATACCAACAAAGATACATTTTGATGCATTCAAGTTTTTTTGGGGGAAGCATTCAGTGTTGTTCCAGTTGGAGCTGTTTCAATTTACATTATCAAGATCAAGATCAAATTTGGTGACTTGGCAAAAATTGAGAAAACCTAAGATGGACAAATTATCAAAATTATTAAGTAATGAATTATGGGAAGCAATTAACCTGTGACCTAACATAATTTTCCTCGCCTCTGACGTCATAATAAAGACATTACATTAACCCCTTCCCTTCGGGATTCTGAAATCCCCATAGACTTTGTACATAACCCACCCGGTTCCCATAAGCAAAGGGTTAAATAACAACAAAAGGACAAAATCTGCTTTCTCTCCGTAATATATTGAGTCAATAGCAGAATACCCCTTTAAATTTACGTTCCCTTGTCAATGTCATTGCATTGAATATGATGATTGGTTGTAATTTGTATGTGACAGATCGGACAGAAGGTGCATTCACAGTATTGTGCACCTGCCAGCGTATACACATGTGTGGTCCCACATATATAATCCGTTTGATGATTCGGTAGCAGTTGTGGAGGGCCTTCTAGGTTTGATAGAGGTTTTTAGGAAAACGTACAGTGCAGTTGTGCATTTTGTTGTTGTGACATGTGGCATGTTAATCCATTGCCTACGGGAACCTTGTGGGTCCTGTATTAAATCTATGGGGATCGGAAAATGGAGTAAGGAACAGGTATATATACATGTGCACATCAGGTTCACAACTTCACAACTTCACATAAACAATGGGTAAGTTGAGACAAAGGGGTATAATAATTAAGATGTAAACATAAAATGGTAAATGAATTTATTAACCAAATTGTTGATTTTAGATGTTGAATTAATATTTTTTTCATAATCTGTAATTAAGTATTTTATAAATATATGCTGTGCATAATTGGAAATATTTATTGTGCAGACTGTCAGTATAACTCACCAAAAAGTAACATATATGTTTGTACATGTAATACACTTCCCCACTCTTCCTAAATAACACTAGGGACTATGCATGTACATGTACATGGTTGTGTGTACACGTTAATTATGCCTGTTACAAGCACAGTTTAATAATTTTATCAGATTGACCTTGAAATTGAATTAATTGTTGATCTACCAAATTATGGAAATCTATAGGGGCTGGGAAAGTGCAAAGGTAATTTATGGATTAAGCAATTTTTATGAAATTGAGCAACATAATTAGTTTTGGGGCTAGTTAACTCACTCGCAAACAGCTGCCTATCCGTTGTTGAATAGAATCCAGCTCTAGGATTATATTATACAATTCAATCTGCCCGACTTGTCAGCTCTAATATCAATGGCTTTAGGGAGTATGCTAGCTAACTAATCTTGAGGAATCAGCCAAATTGCTGATTTACTGATTAACATATTTATAATGGTACGAAAAGTAGAAATTATACAATATTTTTGTTTACACTGCTCCATATTACATTTTTCTTAGTTGTGCATTCGTTGCTTGGTCAACTAAAATGAGAACTTTTACAAATTTGATGCAGCGCAACCAGGAATCCAGGATTGGGGCATCCCATAACAAAGAAACTCATTAGAAAAAGTTATCAGAATTTGTTACCCCAGTGAGAAGGTCTGCATGTAAACTTTGGCAAAAATAATGACATTTGAGTCAACATTTTTGAGCAACTAAGTGGCCCATAGCTGACTTTTGCTGTATCGCCCTGATCCAGTAGGTGGATGAGTACTTATTTTGATTCCCATGTAGAATTTTTTTCTCTTCAAAATATATATTCTTCCTAGAACAGCAAAAATAATACACTGTTTGTAGTTTGCAAGCATTTGACCTACAGACAGCCCTTAAATACTAATAATAGTACTATTTGCACGAAGGTCAATCTGTCTGGATGTTCACAGGGTTTGGTCAAAACAAGTTTGTTTTTCAGGTATCAATTTCCACTTTTCAATAGATTTTTCCTGTTAGGAGTATTTTTAAATTAAGTGGGTCAAGTTGTAAAGACCCTTGCAGGATAAATAAAGGACACACCTAGTACTTATGAAGGCTAAATTAAAAGATATTGATTTTGATTAAAGGCAGTGACTCCTAGATATATGTACAGCACCCTTTGTATAACACAATACACTGCTGGAAAAAAAAAGAGTTAAATTGTATTTGGGAGATACTTTTAATGTCTTCTTGCACTACAATTAGCACAAACAGAGAGCTTTTGACAATTACAGAGGCTTTTTGACTGATTTTCAGTGACTGTTTTGGAATTTCGGTGGCTGTTTTGGCATTTTGGGGGCTAAATCACCCTAGGAGCCCGTAGTTATTGTGTTATCACTGAAATGCTGAGATTAAAATCAGAAAACAGTTCAACTATTATTTAAATACCATGTACCGTAAACCGGGGTGACTTTGGCACCCGGGGTGACTTTGGCCACTTTTTGAGATGAATGTATTTTCATCAAGCATCACTTTTCAGAACAAATTTCTTATTGTTTCTAATGTAGTCCTATAGGATAATGTTTAGAATAAAAAATTAGTTCTGAAGAGTGAGACCTGATGAAAATACATCCTTCTAAAAAAGTGGCAAAAGTCACCCCGGGTGCCAAAGTCACCCCGGTTTACGGTACCTGTTTACTGCATCCCTGTAGTATAATGGGCAATAGTAGGCAGAAATTATAAATCATTCATTCATTCATTCATTTGATAGTTTGTAAAGTTCAGAATCTTGTGTGTCCTACTTAATTGGAGCTTGAAATGCCCTTGAGGGCCTATAATAATTAGTTAAGACTAACATTGACACATCACGTTTTGATTCTATTTAGGGCCTATATTTCATTTCATTTCATTTCATTTTATTCCACATTCTGCATTAAAAACAACAAATACAATGAATAAAATTGATTCAAGATTACAACTACAACAACAAACACAGATAAAAACTAGGTTCACAAACAAACAAAAAGGAGAGAATTCTACTAGACAAACAATAAATGAGAATGTGGGGGATTACCAAAAAGCCAGAGGCTTATCGAGGGTAAATCCCCATTATGGCCTAGCGGTTGAGAGAGAGAAGGGAAGAAAAAAGCGAGTAAGAGGAGAAAGGGAGACATGTATATTTAACACTTAGTAAAAGAAATTTAAAATTCTACACATGTTTGTTACTAAGTTTCACATGACAATAAAAACTGTTTATATTTGTGCTTAAAATTCAATAAAGTTGGGCATTCTCTAATTTCAATTGGTATATCATTCCAGCATTTTGTTCCAATAAAAATAATGGTTGTGCGTGAAAAATTATATTTACATAATGGTACGTGCACATTTCCCTGTGTTCTAGTATTATGATAATGAATTGCACTATTAAGTTTAAAAATGTCATTAAAAACTGATGGAAGTGTTCCTTTAAAAAATGAATACATAAAAATTGCCACCTGCAGCTGATTTAATTGGGTTACCGTTAAAATATTACATTTCTTAAAAAGAGGAGCACTGTGTGAAAGAGGTTGTGCATTGCACATGAGTCTAACTGCACGCTTCTGTAATACATGAAGTCTATTAATCGATATTATTGCACATTTTCCCCATATAATATTGCAGTAAGATAAATATGGTAAAATCATAGTATCATATAACATCTTAAGTACTTTGAATGGAACAATATCCTTGATACGACTCATGACACCTATGGCTCTTGAAATCTTACACGATATATCATTTACATGTTGTTTCCAAGTTAAATTCGCATCAATCATAATCCCTAAAAATTTAATCTGATTTACCTGTTGTATCCTATGGTTACATATATGAATTTGCAATTGTGTTTCATCTACAAATACATTTTTAGGTTTAAAAATCATATAACAAGTCTTCTCTATATTTACAACTAAACGATTAGCAACAAACCATCGTTGAACATTTTTCATTTCAACATATAGTGTATCATTCAATGTATTAATATTATTACCCGAAATAAAAAGATTGGTATCATCAGCAAACATGATCGAATAGAGATGCTGACTTACATATTGAAAATCATTTACAAATAATAAAAATAGCAGTGGACCAAGAACGGATCCTTGAGGAACACCTGTACTTATATGATGTAAGTTAGATGATTTATGATTAATGCATGTAAATTGTTTACGATTATTAAGATAACTTTTAAACCAATCTAAAATATTACCTCTAATTCCATAATGTTCTAATTTATTCAAAAGTATATTATGATTGATGCAATCGAAAGCTTTTGAAAGATCTAAAAATATTCCAATTAAAAACTGTTTCTTTTCAAAAACATCTGAAAGTTTGTTTGTAAATTCTACAAGAGCCATACTAGTTGAAAAACCACTTCGAAAGCCAAATTGCTTATCATACAAAATATCATGTCTATCAAGGTATTGCATAAGTCTATTGTACATAATTTTCTCAAAAGTCTTTGCAAATACTGATAATAATGAAATTGGTCTATAGTTTGACATTGTAGTTTTACTTCCCTTCTTAAATACTGGTATAACCTTGGCAACTTTGAGTTTATCTGGAAATACTCCACAATCCAATGAAAAATTAAAAATATTGCACAAAGGTTGTAATATAAAACAAATTGATTTCTTAAATACAGCAACATTAATATCATCAAATCCTGGGCTCTTATTAATTTTCAAGGTATTAACAACTTCTAAAATATCAACAAATGTTATAGGGGAAACAAAAATTGAGTTTTGTCTTTTTTCTTTCATAAAATATCTGAAATCATCATTAACATTTGGCATATTTTCAACTAATTTGGTTCCTATTGCACTAAAGTATTGATTAAAATTATCAACAATTTCCTGTTCACCTTCAATAACAACATAATTTTCTATTAATTGTTTACATTGTTCTTTTGCATTATATTTGTTAATTACTTCATTTATGACTTTCCAAGTCTTATTCATATCACCATACACATTGGTAAATTTATTAACATAAAAATCCCTTTTACTCTTTCTAATTTGTGAATTTAAAACATTTCTATATTTCTTATATTTTTCCTCCCTAACAAGAGTAGGGTTTTTAATATATTTTTTATAAAGTGTATGCTTCTTTTTACACATTTTTCGTAAGGAAGAAGTAAACCATGGTTTATTTTGATTCATATTGCCTGTTTTAAGAATTTTCTTAAGAGGAAAACATTCATCATATAATTGCATAAATCTATCAAAGAAAGCATCAAACCTTTGATTCACATCCCTAATTCTATACACAAATGACCAATTCAATTTACTTAGCATCAAACAGAAACGTGCAATAGATTCATCATTAATTGTGCGTTTATAATAAAATGTCTTAGTAGGTTTATTTGAATAATTGAGTATTGCAAATATTGCACAATGGTCACTAAAACCGCTTGTAAAAATACCAGAATATAATATATCATCTGCACTTAAATTAGTAAAAATGTTATCTAAAAGTGTGGCACATTCAGTTGTAATACGGGTAGGTTTTGAAATTAAAGGAATAAAAGAATAAGATGACAATATATCTAAAAAACAATTTATTGAGGTAGTTATATTTAGTAAATTAGCATTAAAATCACCAAGTAAAAAACATTGTTTATTTTCATTTAAAACCTGTTGTAAAAATGATTCTAAGTGTTCTAAAAATAATGGCAAAGATTTGTCTGGTGGTCTATAAACTACACTAATAATAAAACTTTTATGTTCATAATTAATTTCAACACATATAGTTTCTATATCATCATTCATTTTCTCAAGATCATAGCGTCTAACACATTGTATATCATTATGTACATAAATGCCAACTCCTCCTCCACGTTTACTTATACGGTTGTTCAAAAAGAGAGAATAATTGGGTAGAGTTAAATTTAAGCCATCATGTTCTTTTAACCACGTTTCTGTTAGGCCAATAAGTGAAAACTTTGAATCAAAACAATCTAAAAATGTACAAATTTCATCATAATTTTTCTTCAGACTTCTACAATTTAAATGTACCATAGATAATTTCTTGGTGTCATTAATATTTACATTTTTATTAAAATCAACTGGAGTACTATATTTAGAATCATATGGGAATCTTTCAAATGTATTATTCATAAAAAAAAGGCAAGATAGACTATATTTATTGCCAAATATTGGTATTGAGAAAGCATTTGTGTAGACATAGGGTGAATTGAAGAATAAGACATATTCAGATAGATAACAAAAGAAACAGAAGGAACACTTAAATACAAAACAAAACAACAACAAAACTGACACACAAGAATTACTACAACAATATAAAAATGTTTAACTTACGAGACAATATACAATTCAAAACATGTAAATAAATATGAGATGTTCAAGCGTTTAAAAATGTAAAAAAATAATTTAAGCAGCCAGAAGCTTCGTAATGAAGCGATATAATGTTATATTCATGTTCATGTCCATGTTCACGTACCTATCCCCCTCAGGTCGTCATGACTGTGCACCATCTTTTTCATTGTTCCAGTGTTTGTTTTGATCAGGGCAATGATGCGACCGTCGGAGGACCAGGCCGTCTCTACCTTCTCACATTTTTTCGTGTCACTAAGTAGTTTGGCATTTGCGGTCGTGAGGTCCTCTTGTATCGATTTGCGTTGTCATAACTTTGTACCGGTTCGGAGTAAAAATGTTAACATTTACTAGCCGACAGTGTTAACGTTGAGCCTGGGTACATGTACAGTATCCTTTAACCTATTCAGGACTGGTCCCGAAAATACTCGGGCAAGGGTCTACGGAGAATATGCATTATAGTGAAATCAATCAGTCCTGATTGGGTTAAAATACATACGGTAAATTACAGTAAGATCTGCATCTGTTGTCAACTGTGCCTGTCAGGAACCTGTACCAAGCAGTGTCATGTCTACATAACCAGGTGAGATCATGTGTGAGCGCACAAAAATAGCGTCTGTATTAAGGGACGACAGCAATTATTGATGAGATTTAGTTAAAGTCACAGCATCATGGTCGTTTTAGATGGGAGGAACCCAGGGAGAAACCAAGGGAGGAACCACAAATAGCTCACAGAGTGTGCATTTGCATATATAACATTGTGCCTCCCAGTAACACACTACCTAACACGATGACGACGACGCAGTGAATTTAACTTATCTCATCATTAATTTGTGTTGTCCCTGGGATGTGGATGAGTCATGGGGACAAAACATACATTTTGTATGCAGGCAAAGTAACATTGATGTTCGTCTTTCATAAATACAATATCACTTTGAAAGAATCATAAGACCCTTTCTGATGCTGCATGCAAGCTTTACATTCAAACGGCAAACATACATGTACATGTACATGTACATTGTAAGAGCTCATCATTATTGTTCTAGTTCTTGTACCTTGTACAGGGCTGCACGCTTATGTTTGTCATTTAAAAAAGAAATACAGTGGAACCTCCTTAAAAGGAGATCAAGCAAAATCCTCTAACAACAAGGTCATTTTGCTGCTCTAAGATTCTTTGAAATGTTACCCTGATATATCAAGAATCAAGATACTGATATTGGTTTACTTGTACCTGTATACTTGTACTTGTAAGATAATTTTAAAGGGCAATGAAACCCAAGCAAAAATGTTGCTTTCATAGTCTTGAGGAGATTCAGAGGAATAATCTCTGAAAGTTAGAGCATAATCGGGCAAGAAACAAGAAAACTACGGTTCTTTGAAGATGTCCATTTATTCCTATGGGGAACTCAAATTGGCAACGCACTCTGATAAGTGTGTGGACAACTCCCCATTATGTTTTGTACACAAAAGTTCCCATTTTTACAGTTTTCTTCATAGTCATATTTTTTTATTCCTCCAACTCATGATATGTTATGTATAAAAGCATCGTACAAAACATATGTTGAACACGAACGAAGGGTAAACATAAATTTTGAGAAAATTGAACAAAATTGAAATTTTGTGTACAAAATGTATGGGGAGTTGTCCACAACTTTGCCAGAGTGCGTTGCCAATTTGAGTCACTCGAAGAAATACATGGCTCTTTTCAAAGAGCCATAGTCTTCTTATTTCTTGACCGATTGTGCTTAAATTTTCAGGGACTATTCATTATATTTAGTGTCTTATAGTGCATACAACAATTTGTCTGGATTTCATTGTCCTTTAAGGTTCCCAAGGTTCTTGTTGTAATGAGGTTCCACTGTAGAAATTATAAGGAAATTAAATTGATAAGACGCTTTGTTATCAATGACTGTTTACAAACTAGAATGTTTACTCATTAAGATTGTACCTTGTACAGATAGTACTTACTGCACATTTCCTTGTGAGATGAACAAATTGTAAATTTGTGGCAATATTCACATTATCACTAGTAAAGTGTACTACAGTTTTTATGGACTATCAGAAATAATTAATTCAGTTTCTTTACAATCATAGTTGTGCCCGTGGCCAAAATATATCCTCAAATCTGTCAGTAATATTACTACTATCAGTACTTCATACTTGTCATACATTGGTAACCATAGTAACAACTTAATCACACATTTCTCATATGTCAGTACAATAATCCTTCATCAATATGTAATGCTTTTGCAACCATGGCAAATTATCCCATGATATATCATGACTTATCATCAATATTGTATGCAGTATACGTAACCACTGCAATATATGTACATTTACATGCCATACTTCTTCTATATCACTCGGCTAGATCGACTTAGTTACCATGGCAATGTATGCAATCTGCATGTAAAGGCAGGAGGTACGTCAGAAATATCAATACTTCACCAATCAGTATTAACCACCCTAGTAGCCAAAACTGGCCAGATTAGAAAAAAAGAAAACGGAAGGGATTTTAATCATCGATTGATATGAATTCACGTTTATAAGCATAGCGAAAATATACTATATAAAATATATATATATGCTCCATAATTTCTCTTGCAATTTCCTGTCTGGGAACGAGAAGCTAAGTTTAAAGTAATGCTTAAAAATGGAAACTAGGGCTCATATTCATTAAACCTTGACTAGCGTAGTTCAAATCTAAGTCTATTTTGAATGTTCGGCTCAGTCACATCTACTATGTAAATGGTCATACCATGGTATGACCATTTACAAGCCCGACACGCAATATCAGCTCGGCAACCCGTGTATACTTAATGCATGGGTGCCATGCGATTCTGACATGGGCCTCGCACATTATCAGTGCAATGCAGGCTGAACAGTGTACAGTATTGTAATGTGTGTATGTGTGGGCTCAGTAATGCTAGGTTTACTCCATGTCCCCAGCGGCCACGGCAGCCCCGTTTGCCCAAGACGTAGTGCGCCGTGAGATTTTGACAAATTTTTCCTCTGTATTCAAGTTTTGTTAGGTCTTGCCAAGTTTTCTCACGGTCTATCATGGTCTACCACGGTATCCGTGACGGGCCGTGGGGGGAAGAGCCCCTTCCCCCCACTGATGGTGCGTTTACACCATGTTCCCGGCGGCCAAGGCAGCCCCGTTTCAGGCCACCGTGGACAAAACGGGATAGACGTGAGCCAACGCGGGGGGACGGAATGGGCAAACGTGATAGGCCGCGATTGCCGTGGATGCCGGGCCAGATTTTTAAACTGTCAAAAAATTTGCCACGGCAGTCACGGTGCGGATGAGAAGCCTAGCAGGCCAAAGTAAAACATGGTGAATGCAACAAAACGTGACAGTACGTACTAGGCCGTAACAAAACTTGGAGGCTGTCCGTAATAGGACGGGAAAGGACCGTGAGATGTCGGGGAATGTCTTCCCGTCCTACTACGGACAGCCTCTAAGTTTTGTTACGGCCTGTCACGTTTTGTTGCGTTCCCCCCGTTTTACTACGGCCTGCTAGGTTGCAGTGGCAAATTTGTTGACAGTTTAAAAATCTGGCCCGGCATACACGGCAGTCACGTTTGCCCATTCCGTCCCCCCGCGTTGTCTCACGTCCATCCTGTTTTGTCCACGGTGGCCTGAAACGGGGCTGCCGTGGCCGCCGTGGCCGCCTGGGACATGGTGGAAACCTAGCATAAGGAACACCAAGATTTCTGAACATCTATGGTTATCTGGGTATACATTGATTACCTACTAAGTTCACCCTAGTTGCCAACTAAAAGGATCTCTCGTTACATTATTTTCATCCTATCATTCAAAATATACTTAAAATGGAACTAAGCTACAGAAATCTTAAGCGTGCTGCAAGCCAGCGACTAGCTTACGGCTAGCTTGCGCTAGCTAGTGACTAGCTAGTGATTAGCTAGCTGCAAGCTTAATAGGCGATCTCTGTTGAAATTGTAAGCGTGCAGCATATTTTTTAAGCGTGCAGATAAATTTTCGCAAGCTTAATTCGAGAAGAGATCGCTTATTAAGCTTGCCGCTAGCTAGCCGCAAGCTAGACACACATTTCTGTAGGGGGCATGGTCTATGTCTATGTCCCTATCAACCGGCAACTAAATGTAACATACTTACTTCTTATTTTCTCTGTTTTGGCCCACCAAATTCTTGTGCCAGGCTACCAAATTAGGAGAAATCATGATTCTAATTGCCCAACAATGGCCATTAGAGAAAACATATAATTACAAGCCCTGTATAATTTATAGATTCACTTCTTCTCTTTTTTGTTATACTTGCATATTTTCTTTGCTTAGATCAACAAGATATGTCCATACAGGCCCCCCTCCAACAGCTCATTGAGATGTGATCCTATGCACGCCCAACAACATGTGTTTCACTCCACTCCATTAATCTATTCACTACCAAGTCGTCAATAGGCCATTGACTTATCACACACAGAGCATGTCCTTGGTGATGAAAGGGGTCAATAGGCAAACATGAATACATGTAACTAATATGAAGCATACATGTGTTTTATTCAACCAGCATTAAACCATTCAGTACGAAGCCCTCAATAGGCCATTGACTTACCACACTCAAAGCTTGGCCTTGGTGATAAAAGGGGTCTTCATAGACATCTATAGGCAAACATTCATACATGTTTGAAGCATGTGTTACTAGGTCTACACACATTAATGTGCACACAAAGAAAGCATCTCTGTGCAATCTGGGTTACAGTACATTGATGTTCACTATAATTATAATGCTCATGTTTGTAATCTGTTGTGCAATGCAATACTAGATTTTTCTTACCTTGTGTTAGCTTCATTAATGGTTAAAACTGCTTGTGTATGTGGGTTTTTAAATTACATTTAGACTTGAATAATTTTGTTATTGATAGTGCATCTATATTCACTACGTATGTAAAATGTACTATAATAATTGCATAGTATTTAATGATCATGTTTATGTTCTGCAATGCTATTCATATTGAAATGATATATGTTACAGCTTCAGATATATTTTGGAAAAGTGTGCTTTCTTTTTTGTTGGCTTCAAGAGCAGAGATGCGATCTGCAACTTTAAGTTATCAACCTTTCTTTCCTTTCTATTTAAAACACACATCCAGTGTTTTCTGTGGTCAAGGTATCCAATTTTCTACTTGTAATTCACATAATTTTCTGCACGAAGCCGATTAGGCCACCAAACTTTGGTAATATGATTTTTTTACTGGCCCTACAGCAATATTTGGTGGCCTAGGCCACCGGGCGTATGCTAATTAATAGCGTTGCCTTATGGGTGGGAACAGTCCCCCCCCCCCCCCCCTCTACACATAACTCACCAGAGACCTACTCCGAGATACACTATTACTGGTCATTGCCAAGTTGCCAACTTGCACTTCAAATCAGAACATCCCCTTTAAAACAGATCCATGTCACACAAGCCCTGGTAGCACGATCACAGCCCCCAGGATGATCAACTCCAATTAAGAAAAGGACATTGCCCCTAACGAGGACCGGGAATTGAAGACGACACCGGCTATCAACTTTGGACCAAGGTGTTAGTTTTCTTGAAGGATAGGATTGCTTATTTACAGGGGTGCCCAGGTCACTTAATACAAGTCTATGATCTGATCTGATGTGTGGACTCTCATTTCTAGTTATCCTCTGATGCGTTATAGGCCACAGCCAGAACACCACACTAGTCTGTTGACCCAGGGCCATGAGGGCCCCCTTAATTTAAAGCTGAGCAACAGTTTTGGAAAGTTACCTCTCAAACAAAAACTTTAAATTGTCATGTTTTTGTGATTTTCAATAACTGTTCTTTGGCTTTGATGCTAAATTTTACTTGTTCTGTTAGATTTTTTTTATAATAGGTAAAATAAGTAATTTGAACCTTCCTTCAACATAATTAACCAAAATAATGCTATAAACATATAGGAAACCTCAAATTGCCAAAAGATTGAATTTTGAAATAATGCTTTCAAAATAAAAGGCAACAAATTCACAAATGAAACTGACATACTGATACACTGTACAAGTACATACACAAATGCTCATTCCAACAAAGGAAAATAGTCATAATTAGATAAATTATATGGCTTTCAGACATGAACTGGTATAAGATTAATTTGAAATGGTAAATTTATGTTTAAACATACGGAAAGAAAAGTATGGAAGGATAAAGCTCAAGACTGGATGGAAAATCATGGAATATTAAGGTCAAAATGGGTTGTCAAAAGGGCACCAAATTCAGACACCCTATCTGGTTCTCCCATTCCCTGGGTGGTAGTACTACATACTTGTGTTGGGTGTGGTTGCTTGAAAAATGACTCCAGAGTCAGCGATAGATTATTGTTTCTACGTGACATCAGAGATTCAAATTTCATATGAATAAAAAAAGAAGCTATTTTTATTGCTTTTTTTTGGGGGGGGGGGGGGGGGGCGGGGGAGGAGGGGGGGGGGGGGTAAACAAAACAAAAAATGTGCTTCGGTTGTTGTATATGAACAAATGATGACAGTAGATTATTGCAATTTCTACTGACAAAAATATTCACATTTTATATCAAAAGACAGCAAGATGACGGATGGGTGGAGGAGTTGAACGTTGGGAAATGGAGGGCAGTGATGTCAAATCAAATGCACAGATACTTGGCTACTTGCGACAGGTGGATTATGTTGATGTGTTAACCCCTTGAACTTGGACATGATTTGATTTTGGTAAAAAATATGCGTTGAGGCGATTTAAGCTCAAGTATTTTCAGGACCAGTCTAGTAATATTGTCCAAATCCTCGAAACTTACTTGTGCTTGGAACTCTAGCTGTTCTGTCGTACCGTGTTGTATTCATATTACCAATAGAAGCAATATAGAACAGTTTTTTTGGTTTTCCAAATTTTCTTCCATGTATACATGTATGATTGAAGAGTTCAGATTCATAACTTTGTTAGTGCAATGAGTTATCAAATTGCACTTTCGCTATAACATCCATTTAACGTGAAATTATCACAGTAGATATATATATATCAGATCACAACAATTCTCATAATTTAACAAACGTTCATCTTTATTTCACTTGTCAACAAAGTTACTAGATCCCTTTTTAATAACCCACTGAGGACAATTTGATTTTGCTGTAACATCTAGAGAAATGTTGAAGCTCCAAGTGATTTTGGTTGATATTTGACAAAGTTAATGGATCACTTTAACTTTTTATAAACAAGTCAAAGGGCAGTAGCACAAGAGGAGAGGCAGAACCAATACATACATTATACACCCACACAGTGGCGTAGTGTAGTTGGACTGATTGGGGCAGGGGGGCACCCTATTGAAAGTTATCCCCAAATGGTTTTTACTGTGTTTTTTCCTCCAAATTATTGGGTGAGGCACGTTCCCCCATGCCTCCTTATGTTTTTTATTGTTTTATTTTTTCTACAAATGTTTTAATGGTGGGGAAGCACGTTTCCCCATGCCTCTTTATGTTTCTTATTGTTTTGTTTTTGCTTCAATATGCTTTTTGGGTGGGATGGCACGTTTCCCCATGCCTCCTTATGTTTTGTTTGGGGGGGGGGGGGGGGGGGGGCAAGAGACCCATTACCCAACCTTCCCTATAGCTACTCCCTTGCACCCACGTGTTGATCATACAGAGAGACTTCAGGGAGCCAACTTTTATCAAAATGACAGAATTTGTCTGGGTGTGCATTGTGATTAAAAATGAGGAGTATTTTATCTTCTTTTTTCTTTCATTAGAAACTACCAAAATGTTTGTGTTTCATAGTGATGGACAATTGTTATCTTCCTCTCTTTGATATTATTCTTACATTAATGTCAGGATGTATACATTGTGAAGATCATGGGTATTGTACAGGTTTATTTTTAGCATTTAGCATATATATTTGTATCTTTCTTTCCCCAAATGTCTGGTTACATATTGTGAAAATTACCAATATTGTACATGTGTATTCTAGTGTGTTATGATGGTACTAAGTTTTTGAAAGCACATTGTGAATCAAATCATGGATATCTCCAAATTTGATTCTTCCTTTGATATTTTGTTCAAACCCCCAGACAATTGCCATTGTGATTATCGTGGGCATTGTACTAATCATATTATATTATGATGAAGAGAAATTATGAAAGGACATTTTGTATAGAATGGGTATTTGCGTATTTTCAAAGTTGTTTCTGTTTTCAATGGTTTTTTTTGGTTTGAAAATAAAATCCCTGACTAGATTTTAATATTGTCATTGTGAATCTGTGATCATCAAATATGGGTAATGTACTTTTTATAATTGTGCACATCGTGATAATGAATGGTGAATATAGATCATATATGGATTTTGTTAGTGTTATAGAAAAAGTACAATGCCAATTGACAATGAGCATTCTAAACAGATCTAGTAATTTTGTCTCACAAATTTAGTGGTTCTCTTCTCTAATAGAAGTACATGTATTATGAAACCAGCTTTGTATTTTCACCTTATTTTTAAAGGTTTGCACAAACTGTGGTATTGTAATTACCTATTTTAAAACCTAGAATATTTTGATCATTTTTTAATCATAAAATTGTGGCAAGAAATTCACATGTAAAAATAATAATATATAGCATTTATAGAGCGCCATGTATCTAGGTGCCCTATTCAGAGGCACATTATTACCCTTGGTCATCAGGTACAGTTCAAACCTGCACAATTATCTTGTGCACCATCTCAACTCCCAGGGGAGCATACTAGCCCAAGCTGCCCAACGGGCGCTGAAAGCTTATTAACACCCGACCAAGTACCCATTTATACTCGTGGGTAGAGAGCAGCAATGTGGATTAATTGTCTTGCTGAAGGACAAATGGAGTGGGCAGGGTTCGAACTCGGGATCTCGAGATCAGAAAGCGCGCGCTCTACCGATCTTGCCACACCACTTGTTTTAGATATGTTTATTGTATTGGTTAAAAATTACATCTGATAGTTAACCCACTTTTCAGCTATTAAATTTCTTACCCACACACATACATGTACAGTATGTAGAAACAAACATACTTACTTTATCATCAGTTGCACCCACACACATGCATTAAAACTATAAATATTGTGCGGTTAGCTCATATCATATAGACAATGACAAAAACACAAACACAAACACATAATTCAAGGCTCCACACTTCCCTTTTTTGTTATGTGGCCAGGTCGGGCCAGGGAAATCATTTCTAACCCCTTTTCTGGTGGCCCGAAAGAAACATTTACGGGCCCGAAAATTTCATTTCATGAGAAAACTTTTTACTATTAAAAATATCAATCTTTCCTTATCAAACCTGTGATAATATTAGCATGACATACATGGAATAAAAAAAGAAAGATTTTGTCAATGTCGGGTTGAAATTCTGCTTGCCCGATCGGGCCACCAAAATATGACTTATATACATTTTTACTGGACCGAAGTGCAATTTCACTGGCCCCGGGCCAGTGGGCCAGTGGAGTGCGAATGTTGAGCGCACATAATACCCAAACACACATGGGAGGTGTAAGTACATGAACAAACATACTTACATCATCACCACATATACTTAGTAATACATGTATGTGCATGAAAACTATGCATAAATGTGAACTCATATTTCTAACCCATACTAGAAATTAACCTTTTTTCTGGGTGGCCAAGTCGGGCAAGTAAAAACAAGATTTGTCCAATTCTAGTCGCCCGAAACCTGAATCTGTTGGCCTCCAAACAAGGAAAAATATTAAAATGTTCTGTTACATTTGGTTGCCCTTTCAGGCCAGTGGAATTAAGCATCAATTATAATGGTGGCCCAAAGCTAATTTTTAGTGGCCCGGTGCCAGAGGGCGTCTGTTAACTTAGAGCATTGTCTTATGATCATACAGACAATCACACACATACATGTACATTGTACATGCACATTAACACGAATAACAAACACATGCTTGCATACGTACACAAATGCAATGTTTGACCTCTGAGAACTATTATACTGGCAAATGTATTGGTTTGGCAAAATAAAAAGAAAACTTGATTTGGAGGAGCATGTACATTTGTAATGTATGCATGTGCAACAGCTGATATTTCACTAGGTTCTTAATAAAGTTGTTAATTTTGCTCTCAGACAATGTGGTCATTCCCTTTAACCCATTGGTTATAGGAACCGAGTGGGCTATGCACAAAGTCTATGGGGATTTCAGAATCTCGTAGTTAACGGGTTAAGATCAGTGTAATGTCAGAATGCATTACTAGATTTCTATTTTCACCTTTGAAGCTTTGTCGAAGGGTTGTCTGCCCATGGACTTACTATTCGTGGTCTTTCCAAGGAATTATTAGTAGAACTTCTTGGGGTCTGCCTTGCACAGTAGGGGATAGTGCGAGTACAGCTGTTGCTAGACTAGTCTGTAATGGACTCACATGAAGCGTTGAATTTTAAAGGCCCACAAGGGATAAAGTGTTAAAGGGGACCTCCATGCAAAAAGTAACACCAGATTTGTTTTGGTACTGTTGTTTGGTACCTCTACTAGTGCAATTATATTGCACTCGGCCTGCGGCCTCGATGCAATATTGAATGCACTCGAGAAATTCAAAATGTATCAGTGTCTGTTCTGGTATATATTCAACTCAAAACCATTCACTTTTTGTATAGTAGTTGCGCTATATAAATGTTCATATTGTTAGTAGTATTATTCAGTCACATAATTTTCAGCTTTGTCCACAGCAAGACCAGCTGTTACTAAACCAGTGTGTCATGGACTTATGATTGACATTTAAAGGCCCACACTGGGTAAAGTGTTAAAGTTTGTTTGGATTCATAGATCATGTGCAGTGCCATCCTCATGATCTTGCGAGTGCTTTGCGCCCTGTGCGTAATGCACATTGGCTCAATGTTACCTAGAGCGTGCAAACTAGCCTACATGTAGTTAGAAATGGTGACCTGCTGTATAGCATCTCCATGCTTGATGATCTTTAAGAATAACAAGTACTTAAATAACAAGTACATTCAGTATTACTGATTTTCAGTTTATTGTAGCTTTCAGCACTCAGCAGTCACTATTGTTGCAGCTTTGTCCAAAATACCTCATCCAGAGGATGAATATATTCCTATACCTTGATATCTTTGTTATTTTTCCTTCAAATTGTAAGTATTATTGTGATATATATTCTCTTTTGTTGATCATGAAAATCAATAGAGCACACAACTATCTTTTTTCTTCTTCAAATATTGATTGCTATTATGGCTCAATTGATTATTTCTTATCATGACAATAAATAGAACACACATATATATACTTTGCTACCAGCTGTTCACACAGTTCAGCATGTGGTCCTTTAAAATGACCCTGATATGGTAGGTTGCCATGGCGATTAAAAATGGCCATTAACGTGAAAGCTGTCTAAAGAATACATGTTGTTATGCTGTAGCTGTACAGTGTTGGATGGAGTGCATTCAGATATAATAGGCTATTACTGCATGAGATGTGCTGAAAGGCCTACATAAAAATCTATATAAATATAGCGAATGCTAGAAATTAAGCTTTTTGCCTTGTGGCCCAGTCAGGCAAGTAAAAACAAAAAATGTTACAAATTCTAGTGGCCTGAAACCCGAATCCGTTGGCCCCAAACAAAGAGAAACATAACAAATTCTATTATTGTGGGTTGCACAATCTGGCAAATGGAATGAATTTTGTGTTTTTGTGTTGCTCAGCGCGAAATATTAATCGCGCGAAAATAACTACGTTTACAGTACTCTATATTGCAAGTTGCAACTGCGTTTATTGTCCTGTATCCATCGTGCATGTGTGTTCCATTGTGATGTATAAATGTAATCTATACAGCTGTGTTTCTGGGGAAAACCCAGTGATAACGTTTAGTTACTTTATATAGATAAGGTCATGCGTCATGAACTCACCTCCAAATAGGGTGGCGCCGTTACATTTTGGGTTTTTTTACTACCATTTTCTTTATTATTTTCAAAACCAGAAAACCTTTTAAAACAAATTTGGTATCATTTTAAAGAGCTATGAGAGTGCTAGCTTTCTGCAAAGTTTTAAATGTATACCTCCTTCCAAAGTGGAGGTACAGCTATTTGAATGTTGGAGCCAGAGGGTGGCGCAGGAAGCGGCGCCCGTGTACAAAGTCTATGGGAAAATGCCTCTCGAAGTGCAATTTTTTTAAAAACGTTAATAACTTTGTCAAAACTAGATGTATAGTTACAATGTAGGTATCAAATGAAAGCTTAAACATTGAACTATAATGTTTGATCATTGAAAAGTGTATCTGCTTGTTTGTTTTTAAACTAAATCAACACAAACACAGAAAATTGGGGGTTACCTGTACAAACTCTATGAGGAGCTGGGGGCACAATCTGGACTGAAACGTTTTGTGCATTTTTTTTAAAAACGTTAATTTCTTCACTAAGACTTGGTGTAAAACTACTAATTTGGTATCATATTAAAGCTTACTTATCAAACTGTATCATTTCTCAATACAATTAGGCCTACCCTCTATATTATAATCCTTTAGTGACTTTTACATAGTGAAAATTATTGATTATTTTTTTCATTTTTTTCATAAAGTATGAGTGAAAATATCTCACACAAAATAAACATGAACCCCATACAATATTATATTGCTGTAAAGGTCTAAGTGTGCTCTGCATGAAAACATTATCATTAGTTGTCTAGAGCTACCTCAGGAAAAATTATCATGGAAAATATTGACCTCTGTAACTGGAAACAAAATTTCACATTTTGATTTTATAACAAAATAAGTATACACCTAGTGTTATTTCTGAGTGCATATTTGGATTCCTTGTGAAATTTCCTTTCAGAAAATGTATACTTTTGATAGGATAGGGGGAGTTCTTCAGAAAATATTTGCTCTCAACTGAAACATTGTCCCGCAGAAGCCCAAATCGGCATGTAACGCAAAAGGAGGCGACCTCATGACACATGACCATAAATACAAAATGTATGTTAAGACATTAGATATTTAGATATTTTATGCAGAACTTATTTTGATGTACATACATGCCAGATATGATGATGACAATAATAAAGATGATGGTAATGATTTATCATAATCATAATCGATCCCGCTGGAATCCCATTTTCTCTGCTCTTTTTTTAGTCATAATCATAATCATAATACTTTTGATAATTTTAATGATAATGATAATATTGAAAAATCATAATTACATCAATAATCACAACAAAGATAACATCATTAACAACATTAACAACAACAACAATTTATGAATTTGTATTAGTATTATTATGTCTCATGAATAGCAGTTAACCCGTTCCCTTCGAGATTCTGAAATCCCCATAGACTTTGTGCATAGCCCAGCCGATTCCCATATAAAGCAACGGGGTAAAACAGTTCAGTCATTTCAGATAATCTCCGGACTCTGTAGCATGGGATACGTGCCACATTGTCTAGACTAGACTAGTGTTTAATAAATTAGTCTTATGTTGACACAAACTTGACTGGAGTGATGTGTTGGTCCAATGTTCATGATGATTAGGACTATTCCCTGGTAAATTATCTCTGATATTAAAAAAATGGCAGTGTTTGCCTGAAAATAAATAGAAACCGTCGAAAATATCATGCAGCAAAATAAACTTGAGACAAAATAATTAATATGGTTTTCATTAATTACTGTAACTCTGCATGGAAATACAACAAATTTCTATGTGTCCCTGTTGGCAAGTAAAAATCAAGATTTTCCAATTTGAGTGGCCTGAAACACTGAAATCTTGGTGACCCCAATCGAAGACAAACATAAAATGATACGTTAGAACTGGTTGCCTTTATAGACAAGTTAAGTTTCTATAGCATTATGAAATTTGGGTGGCCCAAAGGCTGAAGCTAATTATTAGTGAGCTAGTGGAACTGTACTAATTTTGAGCATTGCAATATTTGATTTTGGTATATTAATAGACCACAGCCAGAGTGTTCCATGGAAGCACCACTTTTGAACTCTATGAAATCATTTCTGGTAATAATGTACAGTTACCACAGTATTGATATTGAAATTCCACTTTATCCAAGATGAATACATTTGGCTTCATAACTTTTATGGAATATTTCATGAAATATATTATTCATAGATATGAAGAGAATATAAATATATAAACTGGTAAGCAAAAAGTATAATTGAAATTACGTTTACATGCACCAAAATATTGTTGCATTAGAACAACTACATAAAATATACTTGTTTACTATCATAGACAAAACATTCTTCGGCCTTTCCCTAAACCAGCATATTCTAAAACCATCATAGATTGCATTCCCTCGAACTTGCACCTAATTGATCAAGTTACAAGGACACGGCGGCCTTGTCAAGCCGTGGAACCTACTTAATTGAAACTTCTAATCTTGTTTGACTCCGAGTAATTCCTGCCCCGTAAGTAGTTAATTTTTTGGCATTAATGAATTCAGACGTTATCGGAGGGATAATCTTCATGGAACCTCGGCGCTTAACAAGTTGAATCATTCCCCTCGACGACGACCGGCGTAAAATTTCTTGAAAGTGTGTGCTCATATATACTTCGAACTAACGCCTGCCACTGCTTGAGGGGTTGAGAAATGCAATTCTAGTCTCAAGAAAATATTACTTACATCAGAAAAAACAAATTCTTCTGATAATTGTTATATTATTCTTGATATTCTGTAGTTCAGAAGAAAACTATTAATTTCTTGTTGTTGACATGTAGATTCTGATTTTATTTCCCCGTAAGAAAAATATTTGTAAATGATCTCAATAATTATATGTGGAATTAATATTATTAATACTGATGATGAAAATAAATGATAATGATATTCAACATTTGTGTTATTGATTATGATGATAACAATAAATGATGATGATACTTTGAAAAAATGCTGATCATGATCATCAGTAAGCATCATTGTCATCATCCTCTTCACAATCAAGAAATAGGGTGAACAAATACTAACTAGGTTTATAGGGATTATTAACATTGTTATATGATCGTATCCTGCTTGAAGAAATAGCCCACCCTTTAATTTACGTCTTGATAATATATCTTTAGAGGATGATAAAAGTTCATGGAAATGTATATATTTTTTATAGAGTGGGCGCACACATACTGCGCCCACGAATCAACGTTGTAGTTGATGAAGTCATACTAAATATTGTTTTAAAAAATGTATTTTTATATAAATCAGACTCAACGAGGATAAGTGTTGACGAGATGATCCAGGGACTTGGTGTAGATTGTGACACATTTCCTTGAATCTGTGCATGTGATCACCCCATGAGAACGATAGCGATCACTTAGATCGTCTATCAGAATCATTTCTGTAAATTCTGTCGCAAAAATGTGCAGGGGTGTTTGCTGGATGATGAAAATCTATGAATGACGAAAGTTGGCGAATAATTGCGTGGTACATGTTAAGCTAAGCTTTAACATTTGCAGGGTATAGTTTGGCATACTAGATATAGTTTGTTGAACCATGCCCACATGATTACTGGTTGACCACTTAAGTTCATTCTTAGGAATGTTGTACTTACTTTCTTAGAGTTTTTTAGACTTTCTTATTAATTTCTTAGAGATTGTGATCGGTTAGATCTTTTATCAGTGTCATTTCTGTCACCAAAAAATGTGCAGGGGTGTTGCTGGATGATGAAAATCTATGAATGACGAGGGGTTGGTGAATAATTGCGTGGAACATGTTTAGCAGGGTATAGTTTGGCATAAGTTGAACCATGCATGCCCATGTGATTCCTGCTTGACTACTTACTTTTAAAGTTCATTCTTTAGAGTTTTTTGAAGACTGTCTTATTAATTTCTTAGAGATTGTGATCTGTTAGATCCTTTATCAGTGTTTCTGTCGCCAAAAAAAAGGGTAGGGTGTTGGTGGATGATGAAATTCTATATATGACGGAGGGGCCGCAAAGAATTGTGTGGTACGCATTAAGCAAAACTGAAAATTTGCAGGGTATAGTTTGGCATTGATAAGTCAAACCATGCATGCCCATGGGATTCCTGGTTGACTACTTTCTTAAGTTCATTCCTTGGAATGTTGTACTTCTAGTAATTCCTTAAAGATTGTGATCGGTTAGATTGATTATCGGTATCATTTCAGACACAAAAAATGTGCAGGGGTGTTGCTGGATGATGAAAATATATATGAATGACGTAGGGTTGGCGAATAATTGCATGGTACATGGATAGCAAAACTAAAAAATATAATAGGCAATGGATAAATGGTATGATATATTTGTTCACATTATTTCACAAGCAATGTAACATTCCCCAGTCTATATATGGGGGGGGGGGGGGGGGGGGGGGGGACTAATGCTTTCATGGAGCCGTAATTTAGAAACAGGGTTTATAATCCTTGGGTATGATTCAGGGCTGACATGTATGCAAAGGCAAATCAGTACGATCGCTAAAATGTAAAATCTTGCTGTAGATTTTGTTAAATAGTCTTCCCTTCGAGATTCTGAAATCCCAATCGACTTTGCACACGGCCCACCCGATTCACGTAGTGATGGGGTTATAATATGATGTGAGATGTAATCCTACTGTAGGTTATGATCCTGGCCTGACATTTGTGTAAAGATTATTGTTCATAATCCCCAGAGATTGGATGCATGACAATCTAATTACGTCAGCATTCTGTCAGCGACTCTGAACATGAGAATGACAGTGAATCTTAAAGGGATACAGTTTATTTTTACCAATATATTTGTAGTAACATTGTCCAAATCATCAAAACTTAGTTGGAATTCTTGTTGTATTCATATTAACAATAGAAGCAATAGAAGCATGGGACAGGTTTTTTATTTTGTTTAATTTCCCTTTTGTAAAAAGATACTTACGAGTGTTCAGATTTTTAACTATCCACTGGATAATTGTAACCGTGTACAAAGTCAATGCAATGAGTTAGTGAATATCACTTCACATTTTTCGCTTATTACTTGGTTATAAAATATAATGTCCATTTAACATGAAATGTTCACATATTGCTCAGTGGACATATCAGATAACAACAATGCACATTGTTATTGTATCAACCATTTATCACTTTTTGCACAAGTCAACAAAGTGACTAGATCCCTTTAAGATGCAACAGATCACGTTTCGTTGATAAGTGTCCAAGTCGCAGTCACATCCTTTACTTGTATCCAAGAATGTGATACTGAAATGTACTGTGCAGTTTAACTTCTCTATATCATATTTCTTTAGCTAAAAATAAATACATGTGCATGTATATTCCACTTAATATCACATGGTTTAAATGCAGTTTTGAATTTCCTTTCTCTGCCCTTTCAAAAATTATCTAGAACATCCAGTAATGTTACATCAATTGTTACATATGTTTGGACTTTTATTCCTTAATGCTAT
The DNA here is from genome assembly GCA_037951105.1 of Echinarachnius parma. Classification (NCBI taxonomy): domain Eukaryota; kingdom Metazoa; phylum Echinodermata; class Echinoidea; order Clypeasteroida; family Echinarachniidae; genus Echinarachnius; species Echinarachnius parma. The sequence goes on from JBAMJV010003134.1 coordinate 134,401, forward strand.
TTAACCTGCTCCTTCGAGATTCTGAAATCCACATAGACTTTGTTCCTGGAGACAAAAGGGGTTAAAATTGAATAACCCCAACAGCTATTCATGTCATTCACATGCATTTAAAAAATGTTTAAACTTCCCTTTCTTAAAATATACCTGGCATCTTTAAATGATTTGCTTCCTGTCACATTGGTTTTCATTCATATTATCTTCTAATGGCCCGGTCAGATATCAACGGATATTGGAAACGTATGCCCAACGAATAGACAATTTGTGAAATGAAATTATCCGGTGATGAAAGTCGTCTCCATTGCTTTATGTACAAAACATAAAACAACGTTCATCACTGGACAAGGAACGGACAAGAAACGCATACGAACGGAGACGAACGGATGGAAAATTTAGCTCTCCGTTTGACGTCCGTTTACGCAATCCGTTGATATGTGACCGGGCTATAAAGAATGTTTCAACATCCACACGTTGCATGCACTTATGTGCAAGCCTCCATACTAACTTTTTTCTGTACTGGCTCGTTCGTAAAATGATTATTTACTTGCCCTCTCATTTCTAGATGAAATTTACACAAATTAAATTACGTTGTTATCTCTTATACCATTTTCAAGCTTACCGTACCGATGAAAAAACCGATAGAAAAGACCGATGGAATTTCTTATGTAAACAACGGGCAATTCGCAACTTCCCCTCTGTCGCATTCATAGTGCAGGGGAATTTAATCGCCTTTTGCATTCACCGGCCGGAAGTGAAGAATTGTTGCGCAATCGCTTGCTGGCAGATTAGTGGATTGGCGCGCGCTTTCAATTTGGTTCGCCGGCCGCATCTCAGCTTACACATAATTTGGCGACTAGACAGCGCGAATTCCAAGGAAAGAGACAGAACATGGGTGGGATATCGACGATCGTGATAAAAAGAATCCACTATACTTTCAATAAATTTTATAGTGATCCGTTTTAAATATTGTTCTGTTCATCATTTGGTTTTATATATGTATGCTTTATAATAAATATATTATTATAACGATGTACATGGATTAATTTTTTTTTCAAACCTTTATATTCATGCAACATACAAGTAAAATAAATCAATTTATACGTAAACAAAACGTCAACAAAAACACGTTCACGATACTCGAGGTTCACTTTACACAAGCTATGCTGGCGCAGCATAATATTATTGCATGCCGTGTTCCAAAAAAAGCGCGCGTTACACTGCTTTAGCCGGAACAAGATAACGACCTTTGACCGTTTTCATCTGTGTTTTTCACCCGAACCATTTCATGCTGCCTGTTCTATCGGAGTGACACCGATAGAAAGAGAATTTCTCCTACTCTAAAGTAGGAGAATTTAATCGCCTTTTTCTCTTCTTTTCATCGCCTATTCTATCGGCTTTTTCACCTCTGTAGCATTCATGCTGGCCGTTTCATCGGATGCGTCCGGACGCATCCGATGAAAAGTCTGTAAGCTTGAAAGCAACATTAGTTGTGCAATTTGACAATTTATGAAATGTTACTTGCCGAACGTCAATTTTTACTTGCTGGTGCTAGTTTTGAGCCCTGTTTATAAATGTGGTTACAAGAAGTTTGTCTCCATCATTAAAAAAAAACTGTTCTTTCTAAAAAGTATTCTATACATGTACCTCATTCTGTGTCGAATTGTTTGACATTTTAAGATTGGTACATGTACGTGGATAAATGTGTCTCTCACATTTCATTCTTAAAGGGTACCACCACCCAAAAATAATATTCTTATGAAAGAAAGGTAACATCTTTAGTATTCCATTCCATCAACAAGTTCACAAAAATATGTTTCCAGAAAGAAAAAATATATAATTGGATACGCATCACCATTCTAAAGCATGCGTTCATGCGGTCTGAATTACGCAGACTGCTATGTGTGCGGTGAATTGCAACGTGTGCAGAGCGAACGAATCGCCCAGGAATCTATTGTTTACAAACGTGCGCGTGAATAGCATTGGCGCACTCGCAAATGGTTGGCCCGTATGGAACCAGGAAATAGCAGTGGTTCAGTAAGTGGTGGAAATTAATTGCTTTGTTTATGAATTATACAACCCTTTGCAAAATGTTGGGTATCTATTTGATATCACAAAACGGTACCAAAACATATAATAATGTGTTGTTCTTTGTCTGGTGGTCCCCTTTAAAGGTCGGCTACCATCAGCATAAAAAGAGTACAATAATGAATTTTACATCCAGTTTACATTGTCTGTTTTTCTTTCTTAAAATACTCTCAGCATCTCAATATAGCACACCATTTCATTCATTCGTACCTGTCTGTTAAATAATAATGATGACAATGAATGTTTACATTCTAAAAATAGCAGTCTGAGCTAAAAAAAGAAACAAACCAAAGGAAATCCAGCTTGTCATTGTAATGCTGATTGTGTTAACCCATTCCCTTCCAGATTCTGAAATCCTCATAGGCTTTGTACATAGCCCACTCGGTTTCCGTAGGCAAGGGGTTAATAGTGCTATACTTTCATAACAATGCTAGAAAATGACTTTTTTCAATGTGAAATAGAAATTTCTCAAATGTTAGTGGCATGAGACCTTACTCTCTTCAGCCCAAGCGAAGAAAAAAAAATTTAAAAAATTAAGTTATAATGTGGTTGCCTATTCGTGCAGGTAAACTTCATATTCAACTTGCTAATATCTCGTTGCCCAATGCAAATATCTCGTGGCCCAATGCAAATATCTCGTGGCCCAATGCAAATATCTCATGGCCCAATGCAAATATCTTGTGGCCCAATGCTAATATCTCATGGCCCAATGCTAATAACTCGTGGCCAGGCCAGCGAACCAGTATTAATTTCAAGCACCATTTGTACATACATGTGCATGTATGTTCTGAACATAAAGGCTAATATCACCCTTCTTGTGTTTGCTATAATTTAAACACGTACTTATTCCATATTATTTTTAGTTAATTTAACAGTTATGGGCAAACTTACATAATTTGTCTCAACATGTTGTTTTTAATTTGGTAATTATTATGTGTATCACACATTGAACAACAGGTAGACCTACCTTTACATTCTATGTTACACTTGAATTGTCTTTACTAACATATTACCGGCAGTTTTTTAATACATTTTGTAGTTAATCTATGGAAATGAATATGAATTAATAGTAAGTAGTTCTTGTAAATAGCGCACATCACACTAAGATATAGGGTCTCTGTGTGAAATTAGTAGGCATGCCAATGGGCTAATTGATACAAATATATGTTTTTGCCACTGCTTGCAAACTTTAGTGAGATGATAATTTCAGCTACTATCATTCCAACCCCTTCACATTTAAGATAATTTTTTTTTTAGAATAACCAAAACTACTTCAGCACTAAAATGATTTTGGACTTTGGAGCACAGATCAACAATTACATGTCTATGTTTACTTATGCACATTTAGTCGGATGATAATTGTAGCTACTATCATTCCAACTCCTTCACATTTAAGATTACAATTTCTTAGAATAACCCAAACTACTTGGGCACAATAATCAATATATATTCTTTTATTTGGAGTATATTATCGCACAATATGTACTTCATACTTTGGAGCGCAGATCTATGCACGTTTACATGTTCATGTTTTCTCCCACTGCACATTAAGTCAGATGATAATATTAGCTTCTATCATTCCACCCCCTTCACATTTAAGATTACCATTTTTTGTTTGAATATGATGACATAAACGGTACCCCGGGCTACCAGACGAAAATCCGCCATTTTGTTTATTTATTTATTTAATTTTTAGGGCTGTACTGTGGGTATAGCCTGCATACAATCGCGCGCTGCACTGCATGCACAACGCAATAGCTGCGGTACGGTTGGACGCAAGATGGCGCTACACAACGCGGGATACCGGGGTACAACGGTACCCCGGGGTACTGCGTGTGTCATCATATAATAACCAAAACTACTTCAGCACATTTGGAGTATATTCTGGCACAGTCTGCACTCTGTATTTCAGACTTTAGTCTGGGGTGCAGATCTAAACACATTTACATGTTCGTGTTTTCTCTCACCCGTCGTACATCACATCAAACACATTTCACATCGACTTCCTGTCATGTTCCATTACGTGCGTCAAGTCATTTGGTAAATGTACCTTATCAGACTGCGTGGGCAGTGGACTATAATACTCCTTACAGGCGCCGATGTGGGGGATAAGAATAGCCGGAGATGAAACGTAATGAGGTAAAGGAAACGGGCCAGTGTTGTTTGCGCCCATTGTTTGATATCTCGACCCAATATCTCGGCCATTAATATTATCACTGCCAAATCCGACTTCTCTACTTGTATTATTATGAATTTCCAGGGCTCTCTCCCCGATGGTTTTCTTTCCGGTGGCCAAAATTACACCTTTATATTCTCACCATAGACTTGCGTGTTATAGATCCAAATTTGTTGGTTTCCAGTACAGAGTTTCTAGCCCATGTTTAGACACTCGCACTGACCTGCTAGCCCGGGGCCAGTGAAATTGCACTTTGGGCCAGCAAAAATGTATTTAAATTGAATCGAATTGAATTTATTCCAAATTCCACAAATGTATAAAAGTCAAATTGTGGTGGCCCGATCGTGCAAGCAGATTTTCAAACAAAATGAGAAGAAAAAAAATCTGTTTTTCTTCCATGTTATGCTTTATTTATAATTACAGGTTTGATCAGAAAAGAATTATATTTTGAATAGTAAAAGTTTACTTATGAAATACAATTTTTGGTCCAGTAAATGTTTCTTTCGGGGACACCAGAATAGGGGAATAAATTATGTTGATGGCCCGACTGGGCCACTGACAAAAAAAGGTAAGTGTGGAGCCCTGCCATATTAATCAAAACATTACATGATTATTATTATTACTTAAGGGGTCATACGCTATTCATGTCAACATAATATCCTGTACAGGATTGGGTCAGTGGCATATAATATGTACTTCAGAATAAATGTGGCATTCAGGGTGTTAAAGCTACCATGGTGTATTTGCAGTACTCAGAACTTCATTATTCAGACAGGATTGACTTAAAAAGCATTGTTTACAGTGATTCATACAGTAAATGAAATCCTGATTCACACCCATTTCATTGCAAACAGCAGAACATTCTTAACCCACTCAGGACTGTTTGATGTTGCTATAACATCTCCATAGACCCAAGCCCAAGTATTTTTGGAACCAGTTCTGAATGTGTTTTAACAGTCAAATCTCATAGAAGAATTCTTGACATAATGCATCTCAATTAAAAATGGTATAATACAATTTATTATTTTCTTTTTGAAAGATTGTCTTCGTTGGAAGGTTCTTGCTACAGTATTTCATACAGTTTCATAATTTATTACAAAGACAACGGTCCCTTGAAACAAAATTAGGAAATATATTTGGAAATAAATTCAACCCCTGAAATACAAGTACAAGTACATACCAGGGGACAACATTTTATTTTTTATTTCGGGGGCTCAATTTCCGGGGCTCTTTTCGAATTTCAGGGGCTACTATTACGCTCTAATGTTGTAAGTGATCATCTGATCGGCATGTGATCGCGATCCAATAAAAAAATCCCCCCAAATCCCCTAAAAAATACAAATAAAACATTTTCTTTTCTTTTCGGGGTCTCTTTTTTTTCGGGGGCTCTTTTCGGCATTTCGGGGGCGAATTCGCCCGCCGCCCCCATGTATTTTTTTCCCTGGTACATACCTGTAACTGAAATAATTTTTCAAGTGCAAACAAATATCAAGATAATTTATTATAAAGACAACAGTCTCTTGAAACCAAATTTGGAAATGAAATCTGAAATAAATTCAACCCCCGAAATGCAAGTACAGACCTGTAACTCAAATCATTTGTCAATTGCAAACATATATCAAGATCCTGTATAATGGGTAATCGGTCGTAAACAACTGCGGCTGTGGTTTTTCAGTTCATTGCTCACAAATTATATTTATTGAAGATCTAACAAAATGACAAAGAGTTGTGGTGTCTTCTTTTTTCATTCAACATTTAATGAATATAATAATATATTGTACAATGATCAGAGTAGAGTAGTCAGGAATATTCTCGGGGTTAAGTTTTTCTCTTTCATTTCATGCTTTAAATAAAATATTATTATTTGAAACATAAAGATTAATCCCCACATTTCCCAGTACTAAGATATTTTGTCTTGATCATAAATCTCTTTCACCTTATGCTTCAAACAAAATATTATTATTTGAAATGTAAAGATTAAAAACCCCACATTTCATATTAAGATGTTTGTTCTTGGTGAAGTTTTCTAGTTTGTATCTTGCGTAGACATGTAATGCCTGTATGAATAGCATTTTAAAAATAAGATTGTATTCATATTTGTTATACTTCTGTTCAGTTAACAAAAGGTTTATTATTAAATCATCTAGAATTTCAGATTATTTTCTCCCCACAAAATAATACTAAATTATATGTTTACAACTGTTACAATTATTGATAAAAACTATATAAAAATCAATCACATAAGAGTTAGAAACAAACAAGCCCCTGGTAGTAACATTATGACACAATTTAGTATTTTTTATATTGCTAGACATGCAAAATAATACTATTTCTATTCATTTCAAGATATCTTTGGCATTTATTTGAAGCCGGGCCAAACTTCTGACACTTAGGATACTTGCAAAATGTTGCTATGATTTACTAGTGAGGAAATGATACGTAATGTGATTACAGCCCCATATGTGTAACTTCCAACAAATCTAATTTCTTGAAATTTCACTCTGTAATGAACTCAACATATTAACTGCATTACTGAAGGCAATATGTTTAAATGCGTAACCCAGCTTGGTCCCACACATGCACTTTTGTGTTGGGGCCATGGCCTCTCATGTGAGGCTGTTTGAGTGTTTGCGTTACAATTAGTCACATTGCCAGGGGTATATAAGACATGAATAATTTTCTTGTAAAACACATAAAACACCATTGCTAAACAATTCAAGTAATGCTGACATACTTTTGATTATTATTATTACTTATGGTTATTAGTGTAATTTATGGAGATAATATGCTCTTGAAATAAGGATAGTATTATGTTTTTCTTAAATTTTGGCTCACATGGGAATAAAAAAAAAATGGGTACAAGAATTCCCACTGGGGGATTCACTTACCCCCTTGCACCTCTGCCTGCCCCTCTTTGCTCCTCTACCAAACCCCCTCACCCCCCCCCCCCCCCTCCCCCCCCCCCCCCCCTCCCCCCACCTCCCCCTCTTGCTACAATCATGGTGCAGTAGGTCCATACTAAGACTGTCCTTCTCCTGGCCCTGTTCTGGATAGGATTTATTATCGAACCCCCTGTGCCCCCGATGC